>JACXGJ010000120.1:17500-176264 GCA_016801105.1 Esox niger | reverse complement strand
TAAGACGTAACACATGCTACTTACCGTCTGAACCTGTTGCTTCCAGATGCAGGCGGTAAGTCGTAACATGTGCTACTTCTCTTACCGTCTGAACCCGTTGTGTCCACAGATGCAGGCGGTAAGTCAGAGGTGCAGGCGGTAAGACGTAACACATGCTACTTACCGTTTGAACCTGTTGCTTCCAGATGCAGGCGGTAAGACGTAATACGTGCTACATCTCTTACCGTCTCAACCCGTTGCTCCCACAGATGCAGGCGGTAAGACGTAACACGTGCTACATCTCTTACCGTTTGAACCCATTGCTTCCACAGATGCAGGCGGTAAGTCACAAGGGGTGCAGGTGGTAAGACATAACACATGCTACTTTCACAGTCTGAACCTGTTGCTTCCAGATGCAGGCGGTAAGACGTAACACGTGCTACATCTCTTAGCGTCTGAACCCGTTGCTTCCACAGATGCAGGCGGTAAGACGTAACACGTGCTACTTTTATCGTCTAAACCTGTTGCTTCCACAGATGCAGGCGGTAAGACGTAGCACATGCTACATCTCTTATCATCTGAACCCATTGCTTCCACAGATGCAGGCGGTAAGTCGTAACACAGGTGCTTGTTGCTTCCACAGTTGCAGGCGGTTTGTTTAGGTACAAAAGGTAAGACAACAGATGCTACTTCTCTTACCGTCTGAACCTGTTGCTTCCGCAGATGCAGACGGCAAGTCACAAAGCGGTACAGGCGGTATGTGATCTAACATTTACCTCTCTTAGTGCTAGTACAAACGCAGATGTTACATGTCTTAACGCCTGTATCGGTAACTTTTTTTATTGCATGTAACTTACGCTGTTTGGACGGACAGGGACCCTCTCAAAGTTCATGTTCATGCCTGGGATGATGACAGTCATCTTGCGAGGACCTTTGAACCCAAGCACGTTGGTCTCCTGCAGAGAAAAACACAGGAGATAACTTAATTTTCTGGAGATGAAAAGCCTGTGGGTGTGTGTGTAAATATGTACACCCACATAGCATATGGCTGCAAGTTCCTGTCGGGTGTTGCTCTCCTCCAGTAGAGTTCCAGGGTTCTTACAAGGGTTTGTGCCATTGTCATACACTGTGAACTTGGTCCCCATCAAGTTGGACCTGCAGGATGACAAAACCCATCACATTACTGGAGATCCAATCCCCCACTTCACACACACAGGAGCCTTAACAGATTTAGCTGAGGGCTAAAACAATATGGAAGATGTAGGATCTGAGCATTAACAACTACAATATGAATGTACGTTAGAAGTGAATGTGCCCAGATAATGAAATTAACAGGAAACCTCTTCAGTGTCTCCCTATTGGTTGCACTCTGGTAACCACAGGAATGTTTATATTGACCATTTTGGTGTGGGGGTTAGTGTCTTGGCTTTGCTTAGTGTCTTGGCCTTCAAAGTATATAACATCTTGTACCCCACATTACAGAGAGAGAGGTGAGGAGAGTAGGGAAGAGATTGAGCCTGTAACATCATGTGCTAGACTACCAATATGCTGCAATAAACAATTGAATTACTCTCTCCCTTGAAAACCGGGTACGCAAGTTATTATTACTACCACTCTACGACATGGCTGATTTCTAACAAAGACAACAGCTCAGACAAGGGTCTCTTACCGCCTGTACCTTGTGGCCGCTATGGTCTTACCTGAGTTTACCCATGAAGCTCTCTCCCTCACGAGACAGGTCCGTGGCATCCACAGAGATCAGATAGTTGGATGTCTTGCTCTTTTTCCTCTTCCTCCCAGCCAATAGAAACAGCTGGGTAAAAAGAGAAGGGGGGAAACCCAGTGTTTGCTCAGTCAAATATTGTTTATGTTCCTTTGAGTTTGTTTTCCTTTGTCTACACCATTCAAAATGCATTAACTAAGAATGAAAAATATGAAACAGGCCCATGAGATATGACTGAAAATGAACCACCCTAACCAGGCTAATGTATCCTTTATGCACAGCAACTCCAAAGATGCTAATAAAGCCACTACAAGGAAGCAAAAACTACTAAGTTGTTTTGTGGGGCGGAATGTCAATAAGAGAACATGATTTGTTAAAATTAAAATGGGGAACAAATAGTCTCTTTGAACGAGGGCACATCCCCTTCCTTAACAGTGCCTCTTGCTCTCAACCATAAAATATCCCTTTCCAAACTCTGAAATCAGCCGGGTGATTAGGTCCCATCTCTAGTTAATACTCCTTAACAGGATCTGAATTGTTACATACCTTCCTGCCGTCCTCCCTCTCCATGTGCATAAAGTAGGTGGGATACAAGCCGCGGTCCATGCCTTTCTTGTCCCGGGTGATGCGGCACTTGACGGTGACGCCACGGGGGGCAGGACGCACCACAAATTCCTCTAGGTTGTCTACATCAATCAGGGGGCTCTCAGCTGTGGGTGAGCCCGGGGTCACGTACTCCTGAGGGACAAAGACGCTGTTACATCACGAGATGGATGCGAGTCCTAGGGTGGACTGCACTGCTGCCTCCAGTACACATGGTTTCCATTGTCCCACCACTACCTCAGCACATTTTCCCAGATTCTCCACTTTCTTCCCTCAAAGCATTAAATGCCTTCCAAACGTACAATGCTGTTGGACTCACTGTGTTGGACTTGGTGCTGGAGGCAGATGCAGGTCGAGTGGACTCTGTGTTGGGGGACAGTGAGCCGGTCCGGTCTTGATCGTCGTCTTGGTCATCATCACTGGCCTCGTCGTAGTTCATACTACCTGACAGACCTGGAGAAGGGAGGAGGAGAGATGGTCTACAATTTACACCTCATTGTAGTTGGAATCTGATGGCCTAGGCCATAATGGGTTAATGTTCCTGCATCTGTAACATTTGGATTTAGTCAAGTACACCCATTGTAGATTTTCTTTACACATTTGTAAACAATATTTGAGCAAAATTCCACCCATATTTATTGATAACTGTAACACAAGTAAGCAATTAAAGAGAAATGCAACAAACAGAAATACAATTTCCTTGTGTACACCCATACCTTTATCGTCAAATAAAATGGCAAAGTAGAATCAGAAGAACTAAAACAAATGCAAATTAGTTATTAGAGACTAGCCTATAAAAGAGAATCTGGGTCTGGATTGGATTTCACCACATGGATGTGTGGTCACATCATACCAACATGAAAAGGTCTATCCAAGGCATCCAGAACAAACATTTGACGGCTATCAGGGTAGGAGGGTTTAGCTTTCCATTTCTAAGCAATTCGAGGTACATCATTGCACTGTCCACCGGATCACATACAAGCAGATGAGTACTGCTTGTATGTGATTTGCATAGAATAGGTTGTCCAACCGAAAGCTGACTCAAAGATACTTACAGAAGTCTCTGAAAAAGCCACATTAACATAAAGATATCCACAGGACTCTTCCCACAATTAGAAAACAAATCCTTCCTCAGAGCCTGGCCAACCTGTCGTCAATGAGTCAACCATGAATTCCGTATTGGATGACAAAATTACTGAGGAAGATGTGAGGCCATCTGTCAAAAAGCTGAAGTGAACATGTTGTAACAGGACAGTGATCCAAAACAAAACAGTGGCTCATAAGTGAAGCCATTCCATAACGGAACCTACTGAAATGCCATGGGGTGGGGGGGCTTGATGTGAGCCATGCATGCAAAAATGACCTTGGAAATGACACTGTTAAAGCAGTACTGGAAAGACATCTGAGCAGAAATTCCTTCCAGTCGATATAAGAGACTGATGGACCGTCTCTCAGCTAAAGGGGGAAACATGAGCTAATGAGCTTTTTTCCACACTATGAAAACGCACTGCGATAGATTTTTAATAAATAAAAGGTTTGCTAAGTTTTGTATCAGTGTCATCTGTTAAGTTATATTACTTTTCAGGCTGAGCTACTTAGTTGCTGTGTTGAAGCAAGAACATATAATGAATTAGATACCTCACAAGTGACAGAAAAAGGGATCAAATGAATTATAAATCACTAGCCACCAAACAGCCAGCCTTCATTATTCACATATTACACAGACACCTCTGTCAATAGGCAGGTAAGCCCTCTTCAATCATCATTGAGAACTTTGTATCCTGGAAACACAGTCTAGGAGCAGGCTTAACATTACCAGCCCTGAGTACAATATCAACAGGGTGCAGGCACACAGGCCTATGTGGGCACAACACCGGAACTGCTTCAAATTGGATTTACCAGCGGAAATTATGTCTGGATGGTGCATGGAAATATTTTATGATACTTGAGAATCTTTTGGGTACCAAGTAGGAATATAACCTCTTTTTGGTTACCGTTAATGAAAAGAGATTATCTATAATGACAGTCTTCCTTCCTGAAAACTGTATTGAATTAAATTGAAACCAGAGTACAATGCAACTTCTACCCAAACACCACCTAGCCCTTTGACACTGTCATCATGTCAGGGTCCTGCTGAAAAGGACATACAGACATACAGCAAATGTAAACTAGACTAATAGTGACCTTAAGGTATCAATTAAAACAACATACATCTGGAAATATCAGTGCTTGCTGATCTCCCTGGTCACAATCTCCTGAATCTGACTGTTGGGCCACCCAGCCAGATCAAAGCACCTTCTGAAACCTGCCTTCATTCTCAAGAAGCCATACTACATACGGTAGCATCAGGTGGTCCCATCAATTGGGAGAACGACCTACTGAACCCGGGACAACACCACAGTCAGGGCCCAGAATAGGGATGGAGTTCTGTACTTCAAGGGGACACTGAAACAGCACAGGACAACATTGGTGTAATGTCACTCTGTACTCGTCTGTGTTTCTCAATGTCTGTCAGTTGGGCCTGTCCTCCAACTACACACCAACTTGTATCACCGGGCCCAGATGTACTTCAGTGACATACTGGGCACCAGATGGGATGTGATCTGTCTGGTAGTCTTGTGTTCTAGGGTGAATTACAGTGGGCTAAGTGACTAAGTCGCCCATTCTTTACATAGGGCTACAGTGTCATAGATGGAAATGTTGATTCCATCATCTGAACAGACGTAAGTATTTAAATACAGTGCCAGTATTACACTGTGAGTGGGGGAAGCATAGGCCTATTTTGACACTGAAAAGGCGTTATCTAAATTAAATTGAATGTACTATGACATCACCTAATATTGAGTTAGTATAAGAATAGCAATGTTTGCAATGTTGTTTTTATGACAAGCTTCCAATAAAAAGCGCCATAGTTTTATTTGTAGCTTGTTGTTTATGTTGGTCAATCAGCGACACTGCAGTCAGAACTATCATGTGTAGCCAGTGGAGTGAGAGCTGGTGAGAACTTCCTTAAGCAAGCTGTGTATTTAGAAGCTGAAAGACTTGTGAGACATGCTTCTAAAGAAGTTTTGAGAGTTGCTCTGAAGCAAGGTTGTAAGCACCAAATTGGACTTTACTGACCCCCTTCTCTTGCCCCTCGGCTCACCTCGTTTCTGAAGCAGCTCATGAATGTCGGTCTTGGGCTCCAGCAGTTTGTCTGTGTCCACGTCCCGGTCTAGTTCCTCAGCGGGGGGGGACTGGGGCAGTGGCTGGGCCTGTGTCAAGGTCAGGGCCTGGGACTGGCTAACTGACAAAATCTGGATCTTGGTACCCAGGTCTGGGGCCTCAGAGCCCAGGAAGGCAGCAGGACCATCGAAACCTGCATAGCGGGACAAAAAAAACACATTTAATGCCTCAGTTCTATAACGGTTTCTCGCCCAATTTCTCCCTTACATTTGACTAATTCTGATCTTGTCTGGCTCAGTTTTCCTGCTATTGAGGCCCACAATCCACCGTGGTCCCAGTATAAATTCAAACGCTATGGAATTGATTATGCAAACCAACATAAGTCTATCTAGTGTTTTGTCCTGTTATTAAGTAGAGCAAACAAGCCCAATGTACAGTGAGCTGTAGAAGAGTGCAGGGCCGAGGAGGCCCTAATTGCTCCCTCTGCGTGGGTGGAGGGGTTTGGGTAAATGTGGAAGGCAAATTTCCACTGGGCCATGTGTGCAAACAGACAAATCCTCTTTAGGCCCTTTCACTTGAGATAATGCATAAGAATTAGGATTCCGATTAGCTACTGCCTTTTTCTGGTGTCAACAGACTACATAGCACCATACAAAACATTAATGAACATGTACAGTACCAAGACACAGCCTACTTTTTACTGATATTTACTGATTATTTTGAGGTTTGTCACTGGCTTGCTAATCTGTTTTTCCGTAGCCAGATGTCAGCGGTGTATTTTCCTAGGGGCTAGTTTGTATGTGAAGTGATTTGCTTTGTACCAACACCTTTTTCCATTTCCCTCTGTCTACAACTGTCTTTCTCTGTGCTACACCTCCACTATAAACATCTGAATGTCAGAGTTCAACTGGATTGAGGGCTTTGGCTTGTCCTTTTCTTGTGAGAGAAAGAATTGCTTGGCTTGTAAAAAATGTAATAAAACAAATCTGATTGCTGTATTTGTTCACAGTAGCTCTAGTACAGTAGCTCTGTACAAACTTTACTACGCAGCATTCAAGCTGACAGTCAAGTAGGCAGACATAGTATATCTTTAGATGCATGAAATGGAAGCCCTTTCTCCAACCCAGAGCATATGGCAGTTGAAATACACCTACAGTTTTAACAACTTGGAATGTCTCTTGCAATTGACTGTTAGGTGTTCAATGCTTTATCCTTTACAACTGCACAGTAATAAATGCATCACTTTTTTTCTTTTTAAAGTTTGTAAAATGTTTGGAAACACAAGTAGGAAACACCTCTGTTAAAACAATGGCATACCAAAATAGATATCGACCAGTACTGGCTATATTAGTCAAGCCAACATACGGAAATGCTAAAGTGTATTTTTGGCTTTATTTTGGAGATGGTAATTTGTTCACCATGATCGCTATTAAATGGGGCCTCTTCAGTCCCACATGCTTTTCCTCGGCATGTGACCTGACCCCAGAAAATCCCAGGAACATCATGAACAGGAACATTTACGGTGCCATAATCCTGCTAGGCAGCATCGCGGCTATCTCCAAGAACCAACACTCACCATCCATGATGACATCGCTGGTGATACTGAGGCGTGACTCCACCAGTGGGGCCTGCTCCTCACTGTGACGGGGCCTGGAGCGCCGGGGCCGGGCCTCTGGGTTGGGCTGCACCATCAGAGGCTCCTGCCGCTTCCTCCGCTGCTTCTGCTCCAACAGCGCCCTCTGTGGGTGGGAGGGAGCAGCGACCGTTAGAATGAGTAGAAGAAAGCAAGTGGGTTTTGATGAAATATGGCAAAAATCAACAAATACGTGAGAGTACAAAAAGGTTGAGGATCCTGACAGCGCCACCACCAACCAGTACCACCACCTGGCGAGTGTCTTGGTTAATCTCCCACTAGCTGCCCATGGCTTTGTACCTGTGCCGCTGGCTTTGTTCAGTCGACAGACAGTGTAGGATCAGGGGACAGGGAAAATGCACTAGGCTCATTGGAGCTGACAGTTTCACAGCCATCAGAAAGGTGCTAGGAAACTAAGGACAGCAGTGTCAAGGGGGGCCATCTTCAGATTCCTGGCTGGATAATGCACAGCACAAGGCTTCTACACATATGAAAAAAGAGAAATGGTCTATTTCGATGGGCCTTCAGCCTTAGACCACGGTCAAAGCAGGCGTGTTATATAACTGCAGCAATTAGTAAGGAGCAACACAAACAAAACATGTGCTGTTTGGTGATGAACTGGGCTGGAAAGAGATGCGAGATCCTCGTCTGTCACAGGGCTCAGTGGGTTGAGGCTTCCACTGTCATTGGGCTGATTTAACCCCACGACAGAAAGGCATCAGAACTCACATCCAATACAACATGTTTACACGCACACACACACACACACACCACCTGGTTCTATGAGACCTCTGCTATCAATACATATACATACGGTATGAAGCCTGGCTAAAACAGTTGAATAAAATGTGGCCAGATGAAAGGTCTCGGGGGGCTTAATCATTTCAGCTCGTAGTCCGGTTTACATTTCAAACAGGCTTTGTTTCAAGAGGAGAGCAGGCTCGCTTTGTCATTTTCTTTACAGCTAAAAATAGCAGGCAAATGAATAAAACATCAATGGATTATCATAATGACAAAGACTGTTGTAATAACTAGTTGACCACATATTCTGAAAAACTAATACACAGTCGTTCTCTCTTTCAGAGATTTCATATAAGACATAAAAAGAGACGCCTATTATTTTGCAGTAGGATCTCCTATTTAAAGACTATCAAGAGCAACACATCTGACCCCTTAAAGCCAGTTTGTCAAATGAGATGTTACAAATAACAACACAATATAGGATTTTATTAAACAGTTTCCTCATCAGACCTGCTAAGAGCAGATCAGACACGGAACTGTTCTTCTGGCAAAGAAAACAACTTTTCACTACTAAAATGAAACCTGTCCAAACAGGACCAAAGTCTCATAAGCCCCCAAACATAAAGGCCAGTCTCAGTCTTCCTTGGACTCTAACCAGCGCACCACCACAACGCAGACCATGAATCAAAATGAGACGTATTAGGAATAGATAAATACCTGTAAAATAGAGAAGCGTGTAAGCTACTAATAATAAAACTGCTCTATTTTGAGAACAGTCTATTGTATTGTTGTCAATTTAAACAAAAGACTGGACCTTTCAGAGGATAGGAAGGATATGAGAAAAGGATATGACTCAATACACTCTGTCATACCGCAAATATATTGCACAGGCCTGAAGCCAGATGAAGCAGGCTACTGAAAATAGCAGACAAGGACATCTCCTCATGCAGGGAAATGTGTCACACCAGAGACAAGCCATAACAATGACAGCACCATGATGGGCTGGAATCAAACACAATCAAACCATACTATATCTTTAAGATTACAATTAGGAGTGTTTTTTTACTGAACCCGGATGGCACAACCAAACCACAATATTAAAAACAGACACAATCTTTTTTTTTTATACAACTGGCAGCAGTCTAACTGTTTGAATCATTTAAAACTGGCATTGTAAAGGTTCAAATTACATATGATGCATTATTTAATGTAATAAAATGTGGGCTAACGGAAACACACATTATAAAACAAACAACAACAACAACAAAATACATACCCACACTAGCTAGCATTAAACCTAATAAATCCAAATAGGTCAAAACAGACAACTACAAATGACAGAATAGCATAAGAAATAGTGACCCACCCTTTCCAATGACATCCGAATTGAGACGCAGTGAAAGAAATCACAAAGTTTCTCTGTGAACCTCAGGGTTCCATGATCTGTGAGCCACTGTACCATCTAAGATTTCCCCCACCGAGCAGAACTTGTGCCAGGCATGCTTCCGTCTTCCTGCCCCCCCGTTCACCCCTGGATCCCGGATCAGGCTTTAAGATCAGATAACTAAGAAGAGGATTACCACGCAACACCGGATTCCTGCTCACACTGGACTGATCGCTCCTTGTCAGCCTGTGAGAATGTTAATGAAAGACAACGAGAGTACGCGCGTGCGATGTGTGAGCGTGTGCCCGAGCGCTCAGCGTGGCTAACCGAATCAGCGATCTTTAGCGCAAGTGCAAATAGTGAAAGAATGTCCATTATGGGGAGTGCCGTGTGTATTGGAGCGCTCGGTGTCCCAGAGCAACAGCCAGTGGTAGGGGAGGCGTGAGGGGCGACTGCAGACAACGTATTGCCCTGCTGCTTGTCTGCCTGGCTATAACGCTGCCCTTGATTTACCCTGTGTGTTTGTGTTATGTAAGAGGGAGAAGGGCACTCAGCTAAGGCAGGCAAAGGCTGTATGGGAATCTGTTGAACAGCTGCTCCTCTGTACCAAATCCCATCCAGGTCCTTTGGCGTACAGCTCACCCTGAACAGTCTGCCTTCTAAAAACCTCTCTACGCCCCGGTCTCTACTGCGCGCGGGGCTCGATTGCACCTTATTTAAATAAATCAAATGTTTCATCAGCATTTGTCGCAAAGTGAACACCAACACCAAGCGAGAAACCACAAAAAACTCTAGTAAGAACAAGATATTGAAGCACAGCTTAAAGACCTGTCTATTACTTACTGTACATTGTGCAATACTGAGTTAAGATTTAGACAAATCTACATAACGAATTGTGTGAAATTTGTGATTCAGTCTCTCAGTCAGTGTTTCTGCCACTCAGCTCGCTGGCCTTTTACTACATTGTGTGATTGATGAATTAATCCGGTTTCTTAAAGCAAAATAGTTCTGTTTCCCTTTAAAGGGGCCAACAGTGAACGTGGATGAGGAGAACACAAGCAGAAGGGACTGGCAGGGACAATCATCAGACACACAGACCAGGATGAGCTGTTCCCTGAGAAAGAAAGCAGCTTTATCACTAAGAGATAGAACAATTCACTTCAGTAAAATACCTCTCTCCCGACAAACTGTACACATTGTCCATGTGGAGCAAAAGGCTGGTAAGTTCAAAAGCACACAATGTTTGCTATTTTTGGCAATTAGCTTGATTGTATAAAGAGTCTGAAATGAAGATCTTGTTACTATGACGACTAATTTATAGCCTGAGTGACACCAACCACACAGCAAAGGCTGAAAACAAGGTCATTTAGACAAACTGCCAATCAAATGTTCACTCTTGACAGGCTTAAAGTTAGAAACTTTTGAAGAAAACAAGCAAATAATAACCAATTACATTTTCATTTTAGTCACTGAGCAACTTACAAACATTACTGATGTATTATAGAAACATATGCCGATCGGCCATTACATTATGATCACTGACAGGTGAAGTGAATAACCCTGAATCTCATTTTCATGGCACCTGTCAGTGGGTGGGATTTATTAGGCAGCAAGTGAACATTCTGTCCTCAAAGTTGATGTGTTAGAAGCAGAAATAATGGGCAAGATTAAGGATCTGAGTGACTTTGACAAGGGCCAAATTGTGATGGCTTGATGACTGGGTCAGAGCATCTCCAAAACTGCAGCATTTCTGAGGTGTTCCCGGTCTGCAGTGGTCAGTACCAAGGAAGGAAAAGCGGTGAACCGGTGACAGGGTCATGAGAGGCCAAGGCTGATGCACGTGGGGAGCGAAGGCAGGCCCGTGTGGTCCGATCGGACAGATGAGCTACTGTAGCTCAAAGTGATGAAAAGGTTCATGCTGGTACTGATAGAAAGGTGTCAGAATGCACAGCGCATCGCAGTCTGTTGCGCATGGGGCTGCGTAGCCACAGACCAGCCAGGGAGCCCATGCTGACCCCTGTCCTCTGACAAAAGCGCCTACAATGGACACGTGAGAATCAAAACTGGACCACAGAGCAATGGAAGAAGATGACCTGGTCTGATGAATCACGTTTTCTTTTACGTCAGGTGGATGGCTGGGTGCGTGTGCATCATTTACCTGGAGAACACATGGTACCAGGGTGCACTATGGGAAGGAGGCAAGCCAGCAGAGGCAGTGTGATGCTTTGGGCAAAGGTCTGCTGGGAAACCTTGGGTCTTGCCATTCATGTGGATGTTAAACATTGTTGTAGACCATGTGCACCCTTTCATGACAACAATATTCCCTGATGGCATTGGCCTCTTTCAGCAGGATAATGCACCATGACACAATGAAAAAATGGTTCCGGAATGGTTTGAGGAACACAAAGAGTTTAAGGTGTTGACTTGGCATCCAAATTCCCCAGAGCTTAATCCAATCCAGCGTCTGTGGGATGTGCTGGACAAACAATTCTGATCCACAGAGGCCCCACCTCTCAACTTACAGGACTTAAAGGATCTGCTGCTAAGGTCTTGGTGCCAGATACCACAGCACACCTTCAGAGGTCTAGTGGAGTCCAAGCCTCAATGGGTCAGGGCTGTTTAAGCGGCAAAAGCGAGACCTACACCATATTAGGCAGGTGGTCATAATGTTCTGAACGGTGTATTTATCTATAGTACTTGACTTTTTCTAGTTTTGTTAAGGGGGAGCAAAGGAGAAATGAGCCGAATTGGAAATGTAACCAGTACGCCAGGGTTTAAACATCTCCTTGTCCCCTCAACTGGCCTGGGGCAACGTCTGGTCTTCAGACCAGAGGGAACAGCGCCCCACACTGGCTCTCAAACAACATTTCAATCTGGCGTCCCATCTAGAGACCCACCAAAACACACCCTGCTGATCATCAGAAGCTAGACAGTAGTGGACTAGCAGGGTCATATTCTGATAATGGCTTGCTGTTTTTACCGCTAAAAACAAAAAATACACCAACAGCAAAACGCCTCTCGATATTACATGGAGTTTACACCTAAAAAGGTACAAATATTGCCCATTCATTTTTTGTAGTTTACATACATCCCGCCAACACATCTCAATTACTTTTATGTCTGGCCAGTGACTAGTTGTGTTTGATTGTTCGTTTTGCAAGTACAAAAGGTGCTCACACAGAATAAGGAGCCGTTAGTTAAGTACTATATGCCCTTACTAGTTCCACATTGAGGCAGTTCACAGTCTTCTTTGTATAATACTTTTAACAAAAAAAAGGTGTCCTTACCTGCTTTTCCAGTTTCTGTTGCCTGAGGCTTGTGCTGTCATCATCAAGTGCACTGGAAAGAGACAAGACAGAAGTACATAATACATAAAGATGAGACCTAATGAAGGCAGTTCTGTGGCGGGTTACACAGAAAGGTTAGCGTGAAGATTCCCTAAGAACTAAACAGAACACAACAGGCTGACAAGGGGAGACACCTATTCTGAATGAAAGGTCAAAAGGTAATGTGCTCTAAATTTCCAACCTGGCACAGGCAGAAGACTGGTTGATATAAAAGGACTTAATGAAATACATTGGATGGATACATTTGTTCAATGGAAAATGTTTGTCAGTTGTTTGCGACAACATTCACTAATGAATAAACCCCGGATCTCAATTACAGTTAGGATATCAATGACCATGTTTTCTATGGTATTCCACCAGGGGGCAATACCGCTGTGAATATCTATCAACTGGAGACCGTATTCATACCTCCTTGCAGAGCTAGAATTAAATGTTACTGACATTTGATAAAGCAGCTGCGGATAAATAACACGGTAGAGTGCTGTGAAGAAGAATATATTTTATCTTCATTTCAGCACCACTGACAGAAAAGGTTAAACAAAGTTTCTAGAGCTGGTATGTACCCCTGAGAAAGTTCTATTGATTGCATTAATGGTGTCGTCAGAGAAGGTTTTGTAAGTAATCACCAGTGGTGTCCTCCATTTCAATGTCACATTTGAAAGCAACGCAGGACTTTTTTTCTACACTCAGTGTAGAATGATCTTCCCGGACATTTTAATGAACCTCCCAATAATGATTTCAATTTGTTGTACCGAAGTTATAATAGCCTACAAATCCACTTTTTCCCAATAGATAATTGCTTCCAAAAGCAAATCATTTTAATTAAATCCAGATGATTGGGATTAACTGCAATACATTTCTTAAGTAATTTCACAGCACTAGCCTTTCATTAAAAAAATACTCTAAGAAAAAAAGACCATGCTTTGCTCAGTGTTAAATGACAAATGCAGTTGTCTATCAGCCTATAAAGTTAAGTGGAAGAAATGTAGATTTTTTAGGGGTTTCTTGCATGTACTGTCCACTCAGCGTTTCAATTATAGATTAAGACCCAGGCTATAAATTTGCCATTTCCTATTTTTTAATCCTTCTGCTGTGGATTTCTGTAAGTGTTTTGAATCACTCCTTTTGCAAGATCAACGTTATTTTCCTACCGCAATAATTAGAAACCTACCACAAGGAGGCGCTAGAGTGCAGCAAGGCAACGATGGTTGGAGACAAACCCCGCCCACCCCACCAGCGCAGAGTGAAATAGCCCCGCCCTGTGAACGACCACGTTGTTAGTATGCCACGCCCAGGAGACCGTGACTACGATCAGAGCACAACACAGACAGACAATGCTTCGGACTGCATGATGCACATAACAAGGATGAGACGCCCGTAGGAGTGCATGACGGGCATCGAGACGGACCCGCGTGCCCGTAGGTGGGAGTCACATGTCGACTGGAAAGGGCAAAGGGGCGGGTGCTCTGCACAGGTTGAGCCATCACTGAACACGTGCCTGCTCAATGTATACTTCATCATAATGGTATGAGTGGACAAGACTGGCATGCCCGTATCATCAACTGGACGATATGTTTATCTGGAATGCAGGTCAATGTATTAAAAGCATTCTGTAATCCAGGGCAACCACCTTGGACTACACCAGTTCCACACTGGTCTGGTTCGGTAAGGGAAGACCACAAGTCATGTTATTGTTCCCAGACAGGATTCTACACAGTGCCCCTTTGAGCGAAACTCAACCTGAATAGGCAGAGAGAAAAAACAACCTGTTCTCATACAACTACTCACTTGACTGGTGCTTGGTCATAATATATACAGATGTTTGGCCAAAAAGAATCAGCACCACTTCCTGTGCATAAAAGCAATGTCACCTTGCTGTCTGTATATTCACGGATTCTAAAGGACTATTCATCCTATTGTCTCCTGTCTAAGGATTCATCCTGAACCAGTGGCATGTAGGAGTTGACAATTTACTTTCCCTGGACTCTTGTGGAAAAAGTCTGCCGGTCTGTGTCGGGGGAGATGAAGGGCAGCAGTGGGAGTCTATAGAGGAACCCCCCCACCACTGACATAACCTACAAAGCATTCTCACTGCAGAAGCACAGTGGGCGGGTGTGTGCGCGTGTGTGTGTGCGCGCGTGTGTGTGGATATGTGTGTGTTTAGGGAGGTTGATAGAGGTATGGGGGCGGAATGAAGTGAGAACTGGGGTCATGTTTCGAACAACGTCTCCGTGAATCACTCCTTCATCTGAGTCAGTCCACTTGCTCATGAGGTCAAAACCCTTGGATGTATCATACCCGTCATTATAGAAACTGACAGAACTAATTCAAAATGACTGTAATTTACGGTCCAAAAATGTCAAGTGTTCATAATGGCGTCCAAAGCATATTTACTGTGTAAAAGATATACAAATTTTTACTAAAAATAGGCAGCAATAATATTACTCTGCTAACTATTAATCATAATTTAGTGAGATTTAAAAGAGCCCTTCCACCCGAATACATGCGCGGTCTGGGGAAACTCGTTGTTCGTCCCCTGGTTACCAACTCCGTAGCCGCGCATGACTCCAGTGGCGCTGGTGATGATTGGTCTAATCACCGATGATGATGAGACCACCTACACAGAGGAATCACCCTCAACGTCAAGACTCAGGGGTCGATTCAGTGGATTTTACATTTAGGCGTCTTGGATAAGTTAATAATTACACAGAAATGATGGGCATCTACTTCTGTGGCAATAACAAACGTATCTATGCCATGAAGAATGAAGGCGGCTCTGAAGGCAAAAGGGGGTTCAAGCCGGTACTAGCAAGGTGTGCATAATGAAGGGGGCAGCGAGTGTAGATGGGTAGATCTGTCCTCAGGGAAGCCATCACAGTGCACCTGAGCAGGTGTTGTGACAGCAGTGACGAAGGAAGGATAATGGCAGGTGTTAATTACACATAAGGGACAGTCACTGGGGTAACCGTGACGACGGAGGGGCAGAGTCTGGGGAATGTGTGCAGCATGAGCTGTCCGGCCAGGGATGAGCTGTCCGGCCAGGGATGAGCTGTCCAGCTTGTCCCCTCTGGGAGATGCAAAGGGGATACCCTCCACTGGACAAAGGCTGGCAACTTGGCCGAACCGGGCCTCTGACTGTAAAGACTGGAAGCTTTTTCTTGCAGTCCCTAATCCAGACTTTGCTGTACGACTTGACAGGGTCTCAACCTGGCAGTCACCGAAGCAGAGCATTTCTCAAGTCATCAATCAACTAACCGACTGCAGCGTGAACAGTATTCAGGGCAAGTGGTGACTTCATTATGAAATGACAAGTAGATGGAAAGAGTGGGCGCCTGGATTGGCTACACGTGTTTTAAATCAGACGTTACTCCACCCCTAACTGCACACTACTGCCAGTCCGTGAAATTACACAGATTTTACTATGGTTTTGACACTAGCTTTCAAACGGTTTAAGCCATCATATATTATGACTATTTGAAATTAATGATTTGACTCTCAGGAACACAGTCGTGTCATTTGTTTCCCTCTATGATGCTCATAAACTTTGTAGGATTTGTGACAAACACTGATATAAAAAGGTCTTTATGATTTGGTTTGATTATTTATTTTGTGAGCAACCTACAGGCCAAACACTTAATTTCTTCCAATAGCCTACATTTCTCCTAACATAAAGTTACACAAAAACAACATTCAAGAAACGCTGTTGTAATGGATGGGTGGTAGGTGTGGCTTACCTTGCTGTTGAGGTAGAGGAGAAACTAGTGGAGCTGGAGGGTCTTCAGGGCCAATGCATTGCAAGATAAAAACAGGACACAGATCATTATTTGGGAACAGGACAAACAATAAAGCTGGAGATCAGTCATTAAAAAAAATTAAGACTTAACGAGATGCTTTTGTACAGTTCATACTGTACTTGTCCATTTGAGAAACCAAACATCACCCTTTAGCATACTGTGAAATGTAAATAATCAATAACATATCAAGGATTCAAATTTGGCAGCTAACGGTCACAAAACACACGGTGGTGGCTTGCATTATAGACCTACGAATCAACACGTCAAACAGAGACAACAAACATAGACCAGGCAGGGTGAAAAACGGTAGAATTGTATTATTCAACATTTCTTCAAATAAATCATTTAATAATCTGAGGATTTTGCCTAATGAGTGTCCACCACCTCTAGTGAACATGAAGGACACCTGCTGTCTGACGCCCTCACTGGAATCTACGTGGTAATCAATGTTTCATAACACGGTCACAGATAAGGTGACAATAAAGGACTTAAGACTGACCATCTGCACAGTTTGACACCAACCAGGTAACCATGGACACCTTGAGCCGTGAACAATGCACGTTCGTAGCCAATTGCTCAGTGACTGAAACTAACACCATGCTGTAAAGATTTACTGACAAGCAGCAACAACAACAAAAAAACAAAAGGCCAGTAATAGACTATTACATTGGCACAAAATATACTGTATTCTGATAAAAACAATATACTCCATATTCTCTTTTCACCAACTATATGTAGACAGGCTACATGGGTGTGAATTATATGTACAGCAGTTTATGATCGTTGCAAGCTTTTCTCATAAGCATTCTGCCCTTCCTCCCATAGGGCTCTTCCCACCAGGAAGTTAGGTGGGTCAGCAGGTATGTGGGCCCGTTCACTCATCTGACAACCTCACTTAGCTTTGCCGGCGCTAGGGAAATTAACTAAATATTAGAACCCTATAGACACCCCTGCCCTAGACAATTTCAAGTTTATCAAAAAATAATTACATTGAGTTTCCCCTTCAACAAATACATTTCTAGGTTTAAAAGAAAGCCTAAACGGGAGGATGGAGAGAACGGCTACAGTTCCAGTTAAACTGGTGAGAGTAACAAGAGAAAGGGATTAGGCCTTAAAAACAGAGTGACGACATTGGCGAAAAAGCAGTTTGGGCACTCGGTGATCTCTGCCAAATAACACAATCTGGGATTCATTACTTTGCAAAAGATGCCCTGCCATCAAGTACTAAAATGACAACTAATCAGATTCAGGCTGGACCTTCAACGAAGATGAAAAAACAGTGGAATAAAGAGATAATGCACAATGAAGTGATTTTATTTAACTTGTTGTTTAACTATGCCTATACTCAACTAAATGAGCTAAACAAATCATTCAGAAAACAAGCGCCTTCCCACAAATAATTTCTTGCAAGCCATTAGGCTACTTAGCCAACAATTCATAGCAAGTCCAAACTACTACAGACTACAAACACACAACACACACAACATAAAATGTAACAAAGGTTTCTCACAGTACAAAAGCCTGACCTATGAATAAGTAACATGTAACAGAAGTA
Source organism: Esox niger (assembly GCA_016801105.1). Classification (NCBI taxonomy): domain Eukaryota; kingdom Metazoa; phylum Chordata; class Actinopteri; order Esociformes; family Esocidae; genus Esox; species Esox niger. The sequence goes on along the minus strand of JACXGJ010000120.1, from coordinate 158,340 downwards.
ACAATGTAACAGAAGACATCCTTAACAACAGGTAAGCCATTCGGCCCATGGAGAACAGAGAACGCGTGTGGCTGAGAGGAAGGAGCAGTGGGCGTTTGTAGTGTTGGTCTGCAACAAAGACAACAAATGCCTGACTCAGAGGACACAGTCCAATTCACTCTCTCAGTTCCTCTTTCCTGCAATCTCACTTACAGTTAATGTGTGTGTGTGTGCGTGCGTGTGTATTAAGTGCGCGTGTGTAATGGCTTGGAATATGCGGCGCCGTGCGTAGGTCTGCTGTGTACCTGTAGGACCAACGGCTGTAGACAGGCTGGGTGCCACCGTTCTTTACAGTGTCCATGATGCCAGTCTAGGTACACGATAGAAAGACCAAGTCCAACAGAAGGTTAGTGAACGTATGGCGCTCCAAGCCAAGTCCAGAGTCAGTCTGAAGCTCTACGCATAGCTCCCACCACAACCATGCTGTACGGCAGCCATGTGGGAGTCCCACTTCGGGGAGTGACGGTTCCACACAGGTGAGAGGGAGGTCTATTAGTGCCAGTTGTTGCCATGGCACCCCACTTTAGACTGGCCTCTGAACGCCAAACAAAGAACCCGGAAGGGTTGCCAGTTAGGGAAGCATGAATTGTGGCACAGGTTCACGCCAACGTAAAATGCATGGTGTGAAACCATTGAGATTGCTCTTCTGATTTAGGCCTGTGCACATTTTCAGGTTCCTGTTTTTTTTAAAACATTTTTTAGGAAAGTTAGGTTTATCAGCCTACCTCAGGAACAGAATGACAGATTTAATCTACCCAACAGGGATTCAAAATAGCATCCTTCAGATGCATCATTGTGTGTTGTATAAGAGGCTATTGTTTTACCTACTACAGAAGGACAGCCGGCCAAACGTACAGCTGCTTACAAACGTACAACTGCTAACAAGTTAGACATGACTGGACATGACTGCAAGAAGATTTCCTCTGACTCAGAGCGATACAATGTCTGAATAGACGGTGGCTTGGTGCAAATTTTATTCAAAAGCAAATGGTTTATATATGTGCTTTACCCTTTTCTCAGAATCTGAAACAAACGGATTTATCACTAATTCAACAGAACATGCCATTATTTATGCCAGGTCACAGATAAATAACTAAACAAAATGGTTTTCACAGTGTGAAGCCACATTCTTCTGGGTTTCGGTCATTCAAGATAAGGTATGTGCGGGGGCAACTTCCAGTTACATTAGAAGAAGCATAAACATACATCCTACACATCAAACCTGCAGCGCCAGGACAGTGGCTCCTATGTTCAGCTAAATTTATGTACAAAAGAAAATCTCTTTTCTAAAACTGGCAAGACATGGCGGACCTTGGTCCAGTTGCTAGGAGACCAAAGGGTCTTCATGGCATTGTTGTGGGTGTTAATACAGCTACAAGCATAGGGAAAATGGAGTTCTCCTCTAAGGGCAATCTGGGGAACAATTCATCAGGGAGTAATTAAGCAGTGCCATAACAAATGATGAAAATATTGTGGACTGGTGCTACCACATCCCTTACGGCCTTCAAGAAACAGACTGCCTTAACATTCAGTAGAATCGACCAGCCTCCTTGTATTTCTTCATCAGTATGAGCGGAAGCAAGGCAACCAATGGAAATGTGAAGTGGTAACATAGGTATGTTTAGCGTCAACCACTTAAGGTTCTGCGGTTCCCAGAGGGAACATAAGCCTTCACAGTGGGCCAGCCTTTCTCAAATTTTCATTGTGCCACAGACTAGGGAAGCACGGCCAACTGTCTTTTTAAACACAATGAATTGTTCGGAACAGTAATGACACGGTCCATTAAGCAATTTCATTCTTCGAGGACGTATTTTGAGTATGTTGGGGGCATCATTGTGATTCAACTTTTGACCTATAGGCTACTGCCGTAATCTCAATGAGCACACCAAAATTACAAAATGTCATTTAACCCGATAATAAAAGTCCTTGGTCTTGCTTTAAAATGATTATTGTCTTTGGGGAAGTGTGCTGACTTCCTATTTGAAAAGCAGAGAAGTAAGCTAGAGGGAGATTTCACATTCAAATTTTTGTTCTAACTTGTTGTGTAAGTGGGCAAAACAGAAGCCACTTCAAAAAGTTAGGAAGTTAATATAAAATTTAAAATGTACCAGTTTAAGTCATTCAGAAGACAAAAATGAACTGGTTAGACATTATATCAATAGTAATGAGCACATACATTTTCATATTGGAGACACAAACACCATGTTCTAACCAAATAAGCAAAGATATTTTACAATCATTTCACTTAAGGCCACATGTATTTTAGATGCAACCTGATTTTTAGCAGAAATGTCATGGTACTGATCAAAGTTCAAGAACCAGACTGTTTCTTCCAGACCAGAGAAGTGGTCTGGATAAAACAAAGTTACATGATCGTAACCAATCTGTGTTAGACTGTCGTACTGCAGACCAAACCCCAAAAAGATTTTCCGTCCTTTGTACATTTTACAGCCTGACCCCACTATGTAAAAAAGAAAGCAATGTATATTCAACAATTCCAGGATTTTTTTAAATTGTCAATAATTACAGACTGATTGGCAAAAGAATAGGTATACATTTGAAGGAAGCGTTGATTGACAAGCATCAAAAATGTATTGTGAAGTTGTGAAAACCATAAGGATCATCAGGGATAAATGGTGTATGATATTCTGTGACAAACAGAATATCCTCATTGATTGTTTTCCTCCAGTCTGATTTACGGCTGCCTTCTGCCTAGTGTGTGGTAAGAGGTGTGTATCTAAACACCAAAAGTAAATGGACAGCTACAGTATTCTTGATTTCTTTGTTTTTCAGCACAGTATCATCCTTATTGCCCAGAACAATTAAATCCCTCGAAATGAGTGGTTCCCAACTCCTGTCCTCAAGTCTCCCCAGCAGCACACATTCCTGCTGTAGCCCTGGATAAGTACACCCAATTCAAGTCAGTTACTCATCGGATCTGAATGACATTTACCATGAAGACAAGACTGAAGGAAACAAAAAAAAAAGTTTTAATGGAAATGAATGTCATTCACCATTATTTCACTATTATCTGCAAATTACAAAGCAATTTTTTTTAAAGCCCATGTGTAGCAGTTTTAAATGGTGTAAGAAGAGGACTGTGCCAAACAAGGGAAGGCTAACAAGCAAGCCCCAGTTAATGTCTAATCAAGCACACCATACTGACGGACTTGAGTCAATAGTTTGTAGTGATTGATGTGCATCAGAATGGTATTGGGAAGCTAATGAAAATGTCAAGGAAGATCAATACGTAATGACTGGGTGTGTGGAGAAAACATGCATGGCTCTCAAATGCAATTTAGCCACAGTCCTTATTAACAAGTCCCTCGTTGAGTGCTGTAGTGGGAAACAAAATTCAGTAGTCAAATTTAAAAGCAATTTCTACATGTCAACAGACAAATAATTCAAGCATTCTTCTTCTCTGAACTAAGAGGCATATTCAGTGGATTTCAACAGATCCACTAAAACCATTAGGACCTTTTAAACCAGGGACACACCACACACCACACACCACTTTCTATCAGTTCCAACAAGTCAAGACATTTTCTTCCGAGAGTCGCTCAGAGATGGTGTTCTCGCCAACGTACATGTCAATGACTGGATGTTTTTTTGTTGTAACATTCTCCATAAACTCGAGAGATTGTAATGCTGGAACCACCACATCTGGCACCAACAATCATATCGCATCAAAAGTAGCTAAGATCCTGCGTCGTCCTCATTCTGATGTTTGGTCAAACAAGAACCACGTCGCTCAACCATGTCTGTGCTACATTTACTGAGTTACAGCCACATGATTCACTTTTTGGTTGAATGCGCATAATGAACCGGTGTGCCTTGATAAAGCAGCCAGTAAGAGTACAAGAAAGCCTATTGCACCCATCTCACTCAAGCAGCCTGTTTCTCCATCTCCTTCCATGTCTCCCTCTCTTTCCTGGCAAATGTAATCGATTAGTCATGACTTAAAAGACACATGCTTATTGGCGTACTGGAATTTATAATATAATGGTACCACACTTAACAGAGTCTGTCTAAGCAAAAACCAAGTCATGAACTGTTTTGAGGCATAGATCTCTGGAAGGATGTCAAAAGAAGGAACACAACTGGCGTCCATCATTGTGGAAGGGGAAGAAGTTTGGAACCACCAAGACTCATAAGAACTAGCCTTGCAAATACCAGATTTGTCTTCTGTCTATCCATCCCCAAGTGAACAGGAGGAGTGACCAACCCAGTGCGGAGCCACGTCCTTGCCATGTGAAGAAAAAAAATACACATCTAGTCTCTGTTGAAACTGCTGTACAGTCAGATATTTTAGGGCAACATTTAGACAGGAATACTGTAGACATGTTTAAACCGGGACTGAGCATAATGGTGTCTCACTATGACGGTGTGCTGTCTAACTTAACAGAAACTTCACTCCGGGTTCTTACACAACCTGTACGTTATCAGCCTCTGGTGATGCTGTGGTGAGAAGGTCACTTTCCACCTCTCGGTTCAGCTCTTCCGAAACGGACACATTTTCATTCCAGGCATGCATTCTCAGCCAAGTGAGTCACCACGCAGGCTTGAAACCCACAACACGAGGGAGAGCTTTAGTGGCCTACTCACGGTTCCTCGTGGAAGAGCGGATAGATTACTGGAAATGTTTTGAAAAATAGGACTACGTGAGTGGTTTAGATGCTACGTTTTAAATCCGCCTTCGTTTCCTCTCGAACAACAGATTCCAGTTGAGCCATCAAATACGCGCGACTACTGAAAACAAACAGGCCAGATATCCTTTCCTCACACCCCGCTAATCCACAGCACACATCCTCTGCAGTTAATTTTGTTTTAGATTTTCTTCATGCCCACACAGTTCCTACTCATTTTGAAAGACTTCTTTACAAAAGCACATGGGTGGAATTCAAGTATAAGGAAAGGGTGGAAACTGAACTCTTGATTTTGATCTCGTCTTAGAGTAAAAACTGACCTATAGGTTTTGCTTTGTGCAGAGCTTACTGTAACCTTCTATGAACACAAACATGCATTCAGGGCTCCTCTCCTCAGCACAGACCTAACGCACTGACATCAAACAGAAAACAAAGGGAGTGCAGTGGGGACAGGGACAGTACATTTCACAAGACATTAAAAGAAGCAAGGCCATTACATTAAACGCAGTGCCCTCCATTGAAAAGTGACTGAAAAGCTTGAATGTCGAAGGAGGCAGGGAGAGTCATGCTTCCACATGAAAGATTTTCACTGGCTATTAGTACTGTCGCACGTCAACTGCTTGGCCCATTCGTTTTTCCTGAGCCATTTATTTTTTTTACTAAGGACGAGACACATAGCCAATGTTGTTGTCTTTGGTCGGTGCAATGGTAATGAAAAGGTTGTGTGTTAAAAAAACACCACACAACCAAATAAAGACTGGAATTCTCCCTTGCCTCCAGCTAGTAACATAACATCCCCCCTCCCTACACTCTAAACCGCAATCATATGTAGTGTCATTATTATGACCAAGAATGACCAGCATAAGGAAAACTTAAATAAGGAGTCGAGTCCCCAAAATGAAACACAAACGGATGCAGATGACCTGTGCAGCTACATTAAGCTAATCAAAAAAAACATTTCAGTCATTTTTAGGAATAGTAAGATAGTACAGTAGGATCATAAACAGCATGACGACAGTTGTCATTTTTGTCACAAGTGGTCCTGACTGTGTTTATGCCAACAGCTTGTTATGACAACAGTCTTATTGTGACATTGTTACGTGGACCTTATTACAAAGGGAAGTGACAGACACAAGTAAAAGGGGAGAGAACAACAACAACAAAAATCAATGTGTCTAAGTTCATAAATCACTTGAAGGAATTAGAGATCTCACACAGAGAGAGCAAGGTTGAGCGAGAGCAAAATCAGGGTCAGAGGGTTGTATTCCTCTCCCCCCACAAAACCATTTTAATAGAACTTTGTGAAATAATGATTATGCACATGAAAAACCCATGTTCTGACACAGTGAAAACGTGGCAGAAGATTGTTGAATCCTAAATCGACTGAATCCTAAAGTTGTTGAATACTAATCGATTGAATCCTAATCGATTGTGGTACATGCCATATACATTGTGTCCTAAATGTCAGTCACAGGTTTTCACATATACATTTTCTAATGTAAGTTTCTCATTCTGTTTATGGTCCGAGTGAGAGAGCTGTTTGCCTGAAAAGCCCAAAGATTTCTTGAAGGAATCATCACTGACGTTTGCTGTTGTTCCCCTTTAATGATTTATTCTTCCATTTAGATCAGCGTCCTTTAAATTTTCCAATTCGGGGCCACAATAGTCAATCAGAAAAATAATGGAATCCTTTATGTCAAGCCAAGAGCCACCAACTCTTGGCTTGACAGCATGGCTGCGAAATGAAGAACACAGATTTGGCCTAACACTATATTTTGTCTATTTTCTACTGAATTTATGTAGCCTCTCATAAACAACACACCGTTCTTGTAATCATCATTGTCATGGCGGTGTAAGCAGGCCATAACCAAAAGCTCTGTAAAACTTCTACTGTACACATTTTATAATGTTATATAAATGTTTAAGTTAACATTTTAGTTGGTGACTGAATACAAAAATACGTTTTAAAAAGGCATGTTTAAAGAGAAATGTAATGACTATGTTTGGTATAATGTCAACCTCATGAAGATTAAGGACTAAGCCGAACACTAGCCGGCTTGATCAGGCAAATGTGAGCAACTACCTATAAACTGAGCCATTGTGTCTGCCTTAACCTGTGTCACTGGACTACTGGAATGCATCCACTTCAGGCTTCACTACAAAAATGTTCATACTTTGGATTGGGAAATGAATTAGGGAGTTCGCTTTACTGCCAGAAACAGCAGTTACGGAACTCAGCTAAGATAAGGGTAGTGATCATTATTCACCAAACAGGGTGAAGCTCTGACAAGGGATCCCACCACGACACCTACAAATAAGGGCTATATCGAAAATGTGTCGTCTTCACCTACTACTTGTAACCCATGCTAAAAATCTGTTTATCAAGTTGGGCTCAGTTATCATAGAACAAAGGGGGTGGGGGGGGGACATCTAGGTTACCCCTACAGCCGGACTGTCCATATGGCTCTACTAACTCTTCACGGATTACTCCTTTACCTTTCCCTCTTCAGACCCTCCTCTCACCATACCTGACATATTCCGAATAATGGGATATCAGGCAATCAGGTGTAACTTCACAACCTGACTTTTCATATGTATACAACTGCAAATTCATATGTGACTTGATTAGGCCTATATAAAATGCTACTAACCATTGAAGGCTTAAATAAAATAAATGCACAAAAAGCTATGCTCCTTTAAACATCAGATGTACATTTGCACTTTAAAGCTAGTAAAATGTTTGCAAATTGGTACAATATAAAGACAGAAATTATATTATAGGGCCAATAATATAATACAGTTATGTTATATTATTGCATTATAGGGTCAGAATAATTTTTAGTATAGACCTATTGTGTAGTAACAGGACCATGGGAAAAATACCAATGAATTTAACTATTCACATTACAAAAACAGCAAACAGCGATGTCCAGAATGAACAGTGGATCTCACCCAATAAAATAACAGTGCTAAATAAAATGTTCATTGGGCTCTCTGGTTCCCAGTCCTTGGCCCACATGTAGGATATAACCAAATGTTTTATTTTACGCTGGCATTGGTAGTGGGAACTGGATAATCCATATACACTCTCTGAATTGACATAGGACTGTGGCGTCTGATCTCCCGTGCCAGTAGGCACTTGGTTATTGATGAAGACATGAAATTATTCCTCTTCTGAAGGAATAGAAAATGTCTTTTTTGAGAGGGTGAGACGACCATGATTGTAGCTACGCTTTTATATTTTTATACTGTCAGGGTCAGACAACCTTTGTTTTCACAATAAGAACGTGGAGATGATCAGGAAAACGGGTGCATTCAAGAAATAGGTGTACAGGACAGGTAAATATAAAAGAGCATGTATAAACAGGACTTCAATCACCATAACCTGGTATTAGCTGTATCATCACCATCTAACTGTTTACGAGTCTAAGATCACTGATGTATTTTGGGAGCCCTGCCTGCTCTAGGTTATGACAATGTCATCCTGTCATTTGTTTTGTCATGAGCAATGTGTAACCCACCTCTACCTAACATTGGAAAGCCAGGCTCTAATTTTTTTTCATGAAAAATTAAGAGAAGCACAATAAAAATTTGTTTTTAACATTCTGTGTCAGCTTCTATAGCTTTAAATGCATATCCCACAATGTTGTCTCCATCTAAAATGAACTGAAACCATCCAAACAAGCCATTCAAGATCATATTTTCTCTTCTTATGGCCTCAACACAACATACCAGCATCACCTGCTTACAAGGATGGAGAATATAACTAATGGAAATGTCCTGCAATCACTTGAAGTCGCTCCCAGAATAAGCGCATCTGCTGAATGAGTTCAAAATAACACAGACACAAAAAGGCATTAGTAGAGAGGTGTTAACTGGAGGACAAGTGGACATAATAAGCCACAAATATGCGCAACACAAAGCCTAGATTTATACTAAATGAAAAAATATAAACGCAACATGCAATTGATTTGGCTGGGTTACAGTTGAAACTGATATTTATCTTTAAAAAGCACACTGCTCTAGCTTGCCAGTTTGTTTTGACTGTAATCCACAGTTTTATCAGCAGTTTGGATGGTTTTTCACACTCTATCCTGCAGATGAATCTAGATGGGGAGGACCCAGGCTGGGAAGGCTAACCTGCCGTTGTGAGGTCGGTTGGACATACTCCCAAATTCTTTAAAACAAACATTAAAGGCAGATTGTGGCAGAGAAAATAACATAAAATTATTCGACAACAGCTCTGGTGAACATTTACACAGACATCAAGCCAATTACATGCTCTCTCAAAAGTTGAGAAACCTGTGGCATTGTGCTGTGCGACATAACTGCACATTTCACAGGAGGCCTTTTACTGTCACCAGGACAAGATGTACCTGTGTAATGATCATGCTGTTCAACCTTTTTGAACAGCATGAGGTGGTTTATTTTGGTAAAGGACAAATGATCATGAGCAAAAATATACACAAATGGGTGCACACAAAATAAAATATCAGACCCTGTTCACAAACTTCAGTGGAGGACCTTTTTGTGGAATATTGTGTCTTTAGATGCTGATGCTACTATGATAATGTGATGGCCAACCAGGATGACCTCTGTCTTTGTAAAGTTTAGCTACAGGTACTCAAACAGGACTTTAGTGGTATTTACAGTGCCAGTTTGTGTTACTACACAGATGTGCATCAACATAAAAGTCCCATATGGTTGCCAGTGGAATATTTCAAATAGTAGTGACACAAGGGCTGAGCCATGAGAAATCCTGTAAAACCACAACTGTCTGACCAAGGAATTCCTCTATGGAGTTCCATGGAGAAGAAAGGATGACGTTGTCAGGTGCTGCATTGAAGAACAAATCACAAATATTGTATTATCGGTATGGATCCGGTATGGATCTGACCTACTCAGGCGGATGGATACAAACTGGGAACGGTCAGTGAGACTGGACCTGCACTTTTCCACAATGTCTCACAGGCCCAGTAATATCCATTTGGTCCAGGGAGATGGTGTGACTGACAGTGTCAAATGCTGCGGTGAGCAATTAACACATATCCAATTACCAGAATGGATCCACATAGCTACTAGTATGGATTTTTACAATACAGAATATAACAAAGCATTTATGCGGTGTTAAATTAAAGTTAAATAAACTGAACTTTACTGGAATTTTCATCCTGGTTTATTGTTCATGTATTTTTATATAACCATAGTTTTAGCTGCCACATGTTTTAGATAAGCCTTACTTAAACAATGTATAAAACAATCAGAATGGAGAAAGCCAAATAGAACTAGTTGGATTTAATGTTGCCATTCTAGCAAAAGTCAAACAATACTCAAAACGTATGAGCATTTTACTCAAAACTCTTATGATTTAAAAACATAAAACACTGTAACATACAATCAACACCGGCATACAATTGTGTTATATTTTGTTAATATCGCCAAGCCCTACCCGCTTTTGGTGTTGTTCATCTTGTCAGTTCTTCGTTTTGGGAAACTTTTGCCCGAAAAAGTGTTCTGTATGTTCCCGAGATTCCACTCTTTATAGAATCAAATGTTGCTTTTGTTTGTTTTTATATCAGCAACTGCTACTCACATTTCTGCGGTCCAGTCTCCAAAAACCATGGTGCTCCTAAGACAAGGCAACCAAACCAAGATATCAAAACGTAATATGATTGCTTTCGTGACGCAATAATGCAGCTAGCAACTCAAATATTCACGGCTCGAGATTAGCCAGATGAGCAATTTAAAACCGTTACACACACACACACACACACACACACACACACACACACACACACACACTTTTAGATAGCACGTTGTACATAACGGGTTAACATCTGAAGCATTCTTTCGTTTTCAAACCCGTTCCAGTTTTAAAAAAGTGCACGGAAAAATACAATTTGTGGGTGTTCTGTTTCACTGCAGCTAACTTTACCTAGCTATGTTAACGTTAGCAAGCAAGCAAGCAATCAGAGTAGTTTTCCTATAATTCAATGAGCAACTCCGTCTTACATTAAGATAAACACATCCAAATTGCTAATGTCGTATCTCTGCTCAGTTCATGAAAGTACATTGCAAAATAACTAGCTACCTGTGTAGTTACACTTCAGGTTGTAAATAACGTTAGACAGTTTTGGCTTGGTGTTATTCGATTAGTGATTCTCTACCATGCCTCGCAAATTCTCTTCCCGCAGTTCTTTAACGTGATCAAATAAAGAAGCGTTAGCCAACTATGCTAACTATACCAGCATCAGATTGCCTTGTCAAGCCACAGTGCCTTCTGAAAGTCAGCGAATAGTCTCGCGCACTGCCACAGCCAAAGATTACACTTCAGAAATCTTATTTTAACAATGCATGAATAGCTACGAAACAAGTGGAAATAACTATAATGGCAAGAACTGTGTATATTGCATACCTAATGCTGTAGTAACTCATGTTTATCCACGGTTGCTATGGATCCCCCAGCTGGCGGCCTCCCTGTGCAGCAGACAACTTTAATTGACACGCTTTGGGCGGGGATACCCACAGCCATAGTTACCGCACATATCTACAACGGACTGTCCTATTGGATGGCAGGTTATATGAGACCAATGTGATTGGCCAGGTTTTTGTTGATTGCTCTTTGGGGGTTTTGGGCTGGGTATCTGCCAACACTTTGTGTTACTGCACATGTAAACGGCTTTAGAAAATACATCTGATTGATTTAAGTCCCAAACTGTTATGTTTCATTCATTTATGTGACAGTGAACAAGGGTTAGTCTGAAAGTATGCTTTGGTATCCTTGTGAATCCTAGAAATACTCTAACCTTCATGGTGCCCTGTTTAAGCATAGAACGTGAGCCCTTTGATAACACCACCGGCCCAAATGTCTTGTAACTGTCCCTGTCCTAAGTCCTACTGGTTCTGATGCAAATCAAATTGGCGTTCCTGTTGCCAGTGCCCACACCAGTTTGTCTGTCTTTGTCCACCTGGAAAAGTATCCGAGTAAGATTCTGTTTAAGGACTCTAGACACAGCCCACATACATTTATTCACCTGCTTGTCATCTGATAATTCAAAACATTGATTTGGACCAAAAGGTCATGTACTCTTATAATCTTCACCCAGCACAGCCAGAAGAGGTCTGGCCACCCTCAAGGTCTGGTCCCGCTCTGTGTTTTGATCTTGCTCGGGAGATTTTCCAAGACACTGTGCATTAACTCATTACTTGCTCTTTGGGGTTTCAGGTTAGCTATCTGTAAAAGCATTCTGTGATATGTATAAAATACATCTAATTGAGTCTACATATAATTTCTCGCAAATAGAGTGTGTCAGGCCTCTCCATTTCTTCAAAAATAAAAATACTGCAGTGTTAAAATAATCACCCACACCTTAGGTTGATCAGTTATTTACTTTTCATTGAAAAACAACCTACTCTATTTCAAGGCTTACTCTGGACCCAGAGTTTACAGGAAATCAGAAGCTAAACAGAGCCATGTTAACTGTGGTCTCAGCACAACAAACTACACACAGTTTCAAGATTTATTTGTCAGATGTACGACATGCTGAGTTAGACCAAAGAAGCAATCCAACTGTGGGCTACATTTTGGCATTAGAGCATATAATTTTCAATCATTTCATTAATACGTTCTAGTGTTCATTGCGGAACATAAAGAGAAAGTGTTAAAATGTACAGTTATGTTCATTGGATGTTAAACAATGCCTCTGCCTTGGAAAGATTCCCTCGATCCCTCAGCAACCTCATCAACCCTTTCCTTCTTCGCCAAGTTACCTTGACGCCATAATCCCTCTCTGGGGTGTCCGCTGCTAAAATCAGGCAGTGCGGAGGACTCGCTGGCTGTGACGGAGGCAACAGGAAGCGTAGGAAAGAAGTACTACCATTATGGTGCAATTCTGGAGTCTCTACGTCAGGTGGGGAGAAGACATTGTCTTTGCCAGGAGTGTTGTCTGTTCCTGAAACAGGAGTAGTAGCAGTGCATATTGCTGGGCACGTGGAAGGTCTGGCAACATTGCCTGGTGTTTTAAGGACCTTCACATATCTACCGCTTGTTGATGCTTCACAGTCAGGTGTGACCTCCGACAATAGTCTCCTATCAGCCGTACTTTCCCTGAGGGATGTTCTCAGTTTTTGCGTCTTGGTGTCACGTTGGTTACTTAGAGAACCAATCTCATGCACTTGCAAGCTCTGCTGGGCCCTCACAGCAGATTCTAAAGCGCTCTTTACATTGGTACGCTTTTGGCGGAGTGGTTGGGCTGATGACCTCTCAAAGGACAAAGACGGGAACTTGCTAACACTACTTTTTCGCAGTAATTGAGAACTCCTGTCAAGAATGTTGGATGCAGAGATGCACGTCTTTCTTCCTCTCCTTCCTCGGGGCACAGGGAGTGGTAGTTGTTCAAACTGCGGAGTCACCTGACAGTAAGTGAGAGAGACATGTTTGTTATATAATACTTATATACACACTGTGGTTTTGAAGAAAGAATTGGCATTTAGATGTTCATGACAAATTATGTATATAAAAAAAACATAGGACTGATTATAATAAACATCCATAATGATCATGAACTGTAATCACCCAAGAACTAGAGGCTGTGCTGCTCTCTTGTTGCTCATCAAACAGAAAGGACTTGGGATTGAGTGCACCTCTCACTTCAGGCACGTGGTGGTATCTGGCTCCATCCAGTGGCGGCTCAACAAACTGCAGTGGAGGCTTCTGTGACTTCAGGAAAGATTTTGTTCTTGTCTTACGGGGCATCAGATATCATGGCTGAAAAGCTGGTGAGTTAAAAAGTTTAAAAGTCAGCATCTGAACAGGCAGCCCATACAAAAAATGAATTAATAAGATGAGCTCTGAAATAGATGTAACAATTATTAAGCAATTCTGTTGCAAAACATTTCATTTTGTTGATAATGACAATCCATGTTTCACTATATAACATAAATGTAGTTTCTCAAAACTAGCAACAACAAGAGTTGATGCAAAGTAGCTAGAAAAAAAACACTCTAGCAAGGTCAGAACCTATTAATAAACCCGGACTCTGAGGGGTGACTGGTACTCTTCTGGCTGTGCCGGGAGATGATGGTGCATGATCTTTTGGGCCATGTGCCGTGCCATGTCAAACAAACGTAATATATACTAAAACCCAGGAAGTAAATAAAGAGAAAATAATGGCAATTGAAGGCACATCACACAGAAAGGCAGCAACTTAGTGGCCTTGTCCTTACACTGCATACCAGTAAATACCTATTACTAGCCCTTCATACAGACCTATACAGACAAATCCCTCCTGATGACCAGGATGGATTTCTCCATCCTTATTCAAGAGAAAGTCTCACCTCATGCTTTATAGGTAGGTCTCAGAGACGTGAAACCTCAGGTAGGTCTCCGGTCTCAGAGTTGGCTCATTAAGATCAAGTTAAAAGTTTATTGATCAAATGCACAGAACAAAAGCGTCATCCAGCACAATGTAGGGGACTTACATTTGAGAAAACCCATCCAATAATGGACACCTTCTGAAACCCAAATTAACTACTTCCCCTTTACCCTCAGCCATCCATTTGTGTGTTCAGAAGTGAATCAGTTGCCACCTTTACTACACACCTAGCCACTCAGTAGAAGTCAACCTCTGAGTTCTGTCAGCTACAAATGACCATGAAGGGCAAGTGCATAAGGGCTGGATTGGGATTCAGTCATTCATTGAAGGGGTCTGCCATTTTAATATAGTCAACTAGGTGGGACCTTCGACTTCATTAGTCAAGTAATAATTCCAACCTGGTGATCAGGAGAGTTCAGCCAATTAACTACCCTGGAATGCACTACTTTATTATGGATGTGGCCTCAAAGACGCTACCTATGCTGGAAACGAACCTGGAATAGCGTCCTTGGGAACAATAGAGTATTACGGTTACAAGCATGTCATAGTTAATTGACCTTCGGTGCAATTTAGGCATTCCCCATTTTGATAGTTTAATTCTATACTATTTTCTCATCCCATCTTATGAACGAGGTGGATATAAAACCAACAGGGTCATGAAGGGGGATCAACTAATGAACTGGACATTCCACCCAGTAGAATATATTCAAACTGGACAAGCCCTCCGTTCCCAGTACTAAAACAACCTTTCCCGCACTTGGAGCCCCCATCAATAACTGTTTGCACCAGACACAATATAAATACACGCCAACATGGCTCTTAGCCAATGATAAGCTATTACAGTTAGAATCCTAAATACAATTGTTCGCACAATACATAGTCTATACCGCACGGCAAAGTGTTAAAGTGTATGTGCGAGAAAAACGGGTGCACTTATAAGCTACGCCCAAAATGAAAGACTTGGTTATTGCAGAACGCAATCTTGCATTCTTATATCACCTATAAACAAAACACAGAAACGTGAAATGCTGCCTGTATCCACAGTTATCAAAAGACTTACCTGGATGTATACGGTAAGCAGAACGCAATGTAGTAATGTTCATAACAAGTTAGTCTAATTGCCGTGCTCCTCAAATCTTACTTCCCGGTCTACTTCATGGTTAACACTGATTGGTTTAAACCCTCGCTGGGATCAGTCCACGTTGAATACGCAAAGACCACATGACCGGAATCACGAATACTGCGCCAAAATTCAAAATCACACAGTCAATGACAAAATGAAAGGAGATCGAGATATGGCTAGTATATTACAACTACATTTTGATTTCAGATTTTAAGTGTCTTTATTTAATAGTGGACTCAAGTAACACAGGACCAACGCGCCTTGCATCACCATAATATGAAGGTTTGTTGCAACTAAACTTAACTCGTTAGCTAGCTAGTTAACGTTGGTTAGCAGTTAGCTAGCAAACTACAAGCGCCACTCACTACACAAATGTACCAACCTAACTTCAGCG
The DNA here is from genome assembly GCA_016801105.1 of Esox niger. Lineage (NCBI taxonomy): Eukaryota > Metazoa > Chordata > Actinopteri > Esociformes > Esocidae > Esox > Esox niger. Next base: position 142,764 of record JACXGJ010000120.1, on the reverse strand, counting down.
GCAAACTATATCCATCGAGTTTCTAAATTCTCATTTTGTGAATATGTTGATGTTTTGTTAATATGGATTACCGCTGTTTCTTATGATCAACTGCTATTTCGATTCATGTTCTAAAAGACTGCGTCATAAACCAGAGCTTATATTTGAAAACTTGAGTACAGTATTTATATTCTAACTAAATCGTTACTCCGAGTTACCTACCGAGTTATTTTATGCATTTACACAATCAATTCGTTAGGTTGTACTATAAATTGATTAACTAACGTGAGTTTCAAGACCAAACTATTCTAACGCGATCACACAATGGGGAAAATCTGTTGTTCTCGTCCACATCAGATATAGAAAATATTTAAGTTGGCGTTATTTGTACTAACGCTAATTTAGCTAACGTTACGTTATTAAACTTAACATTTATAATAATCAAAATAAGGCTTATTTGAAGTGACTGCTGTTGTATTAAGGCTTGGTTGCATCGCTATCGACTCAGGTAGGAAGTTGCCAGCACCTGGTTCCTCATCTGATCAGCATGTTAACCAAAACAGTTTGCTTGTGTCTTGGAAAATGTTGTTGGCTTAAATATAATATTCTAACCGTATCGAAATCTGCCTTCTCTTCAGACAGCAAGTGACCACAAAGTCAAAGGGCCAGCCTCTGTAACGTTCATCTGACCAGAATGAGACCAAGCCCGAGAAGGCCATTGATCCTCAAGAGGAGAAAGTTGCCTTTTCAGCTCAACGAACCAACACTTGATGGCTCAATTGATGAGCCAGATGGATTACAGGGCAAGGAATCCTCCAAAACCTTAGGCCAGTGCTTTCCTGATGGCATCCGTGTAATGGACCACCCCACTATGCCTGACACCCAAGTGGTTGTCATCCCTAAAACTGCAGATCTTCAGAGTGTTATTGGGGCCCTCTCTGCAAAGGGGAAGGAGTGTGGCCCCAAGGGTCCAACCAAATTCATTCTTCTAAGTGGTGGCACCTGTATTGAGGATGTTCCAAGTTCTTTCTGTCAGCCAAAAAATACAGAAGGCCAGAGCTCTGGTAGGAGTAGCATGGAGAAAGCAACAATGGACCAGCATGGAGATACTAAGGCTTTGACTACAATCAAGCCATGTAAGTTTATTTTTATTCAATTTAAATTACCCTACATTTTATGCTGAAAACATAGTTGACATGCACCATTTACATTATTTCACAGTGAACAGGGAACTTGATTGCTGTCCACTAGATGACAGTCTTACTAACATCCAATGGCTTGGGAAGATGACTTCAGATGGTCTGGGATCAGATGCTGATAACACTGCCAGCAAGGAGAACCGTGATGCCTGCCAAAAGACTCTCCAGGTTTTTGTCTATTGTTAGAATCTTAGTGGAACATGTAAACAGTCAGTGTGCCTTTAATGGTTGAACAGTATTGCACTCAAGTGAGCTTGCTAGATTATTCCTCTTAATATTATGTCAATACCCAAAAGACTGATCTTGTTTTGTGTTTCCCACAGTCAAGTGAGCAAATGGATCTTGTTTTGTGTTTCCCACAGTCAAGTGAGCAAATGGAAGCACCTAGGGTTGTGAAAGACCCCTTGTCAGAAAGACCACCCTACTCATACATGGCAATGATTCAGTTTGCCATCAACAGTAAGAAAAACAGGAGGATGACTTTGAAAGAAATCTATACTTGGATTGAGGACCACTTTCCATATTTCAGAAAAGTAGCCAAACCAGGCTGGAAGGTAAACATTACCAATATCTATTGGATTAAAAGCCGCATTAGCTGCAGCCAAAGCAACAGCTGCTTTTCCTGGGGTTCCTTGGTCACAGATTTTGATGCCACATAGATATAGCTAATCTAAAACTGGAAATGCCTAGTGTAGGACAATATCACGTTAGAATAGAGGCTGAAAAATACCCCTTTAGCACACATAAAAAGCAAACCACATCCTTTTTATTGATATTTTCAGAATTCCATCCGCCACAATCTCTCACTGCATGACATGTTTATACGTGAGACTGTACAAGATGGCAAAATCTCCTACTGGACGATCCGCCCAGAGGCCAATCGCTGCCTTACTCTTGATCAGGTTTACAAGGTGGGCATTTTACACAATTTTTGTATTTTAACCCTCAAGGCTGTTCCTTTAATTTCCCATTTGTCTACAGATTTTAGAAAAAGTATGTAACAGAGAAAATGGATGTTTTAACATATTTCTCAAATGATAAAGTTGTTGAAGTGTCCTGTATTTGTGAATGTAACCCTTTTCCTTTGTTCAGTAATTGTGTCCCTTCCTTGGAACATGTCTAACTACTAACGGCTCCTCTGATGCTTGTACGCATCATGATTAATAATTTCCAACACTGTAGCCCAAATGTTATGAAGGTGACTTTCTGCTTTGTATTAAGAAAAAATATTGTAACTAAGATCTATGTGAAACAAGACCATCTTGTTTAGCTCTCATGGTTTAGGTGTTATATATAATTTGGTGAAAATCAACAGAAGTATGTACAAAATGTGAAATACTTATACTTCCCAAAGCATAATATTAGATGCATATTTTATCCTCTGCTTCTGACTTAATCAGTATTGCAGAATGGAACTGACTGAATTAAGGTCTTATTTAATAGCAGCATCTGATCCCAAATATTTAACAATTTCTTCAAATTCATATAATTCAGCCAGCAGCGCAGAACAGCGCTATGGATTCAATGGAGCCTGTAACTCACTTACCTGACTCACCAACTCATGCATCACTGCCCGACCATGGTAGAAAGTAACGTAACAAAAAAATAACTCAATGAAAAAATATTAAGTATGAGTTGAGAAGAAGCAGAACCTGAAATTGTAAAAACAACACTATAATTAATAACCGTGCTCTATATTTTCTGTCTCCTTTCATCGATTTTCAAAACCAACTCCACAGACTGAGTGTGATTCGACATCAATCTCGCCTAAGTCCATGCAGGTCTTTGACCAACACGTAAGATATATATATTTTTTACCTCTGAAGCTGTCAGCCAGGGAGGACAGGACAGTCAGAGAGGACAGTCTTTCCATCTTCTTGTGTAGCTCATTAATCTGACACTATTTCAGATGTGAGGTGTAGGCAAAGAGGCAGCCACCTCTATGAGTCATTTACTTCGTCTACACAGGTCACGCTCAAGCCCTCTTCAAACGTAGATTCTGAGCAGAAAGAAGGGTAATCAAAGCATTGTGAACATGAAATAAACTTTTGTCTCACCCAGCAGCAGAAGAGAGTAGTTCCTGAAGTCAAGAAGACATCTGTCCATACCGCCGGTGAGTGAGATGACCTTGGGGGGCTCTCAACAGACCTCCTGCGACACCTTTCCAGAGTGATTTTACAACCTTTTAATGTCCTCATTACGTTTTTTTCTCTCTTCCAACTGTTAAGAGAGGAAGATGAAGCCCCTTCTTCCTCGTGCAGACTCCTACCTGGTCCCCATCCACCTGCCTCTCAACCAGTCACTCTTCCTGTCATCGTCCACCCATTTCCCTCTCTCTGCCCCCCAACAGAAAGCCAGCTCCTCAGGAGGGGGCAAGAGAGTCCGTATCGCTCCCAAGGTGAATTCTCCCTCTCATAGTTTCTCCCCAGTAAATTTCCAGGAGGTTCCCTGACTGTATATTTATTACATGAATACATGGTGTTACCCTGTGTGTTGGACAGGTTACACATGGGGACTCCACTGTGGCAGTGAATGCTCCTCCCATTAAGAAAGAGCAGGTGTGTGTGTCCCTGACCTCCGTTACACCGAGGGCTGTTCTGACTGACGCCAGGAGGGAAGTCCGTAGTTCTCGTCGCAAGCAGCGCCTCGTCCTACCTACCAACGAGGAGCCTCTGCTCCTGCTCCCCGACAGCACGTTCTTAGACTCGGGCCTGGCTTCCGACGGCTCTGCGTTTCAGGACACCCGGGAGGGTGAGCTCGACCCCCGTCCAGAGCTCGACAGTCCCTGCAGGGAGTACTCGTTCAAGACCCCCATTAAGAGCAGCCACCCAGCCTCCTCCACCCCCAGTAAGCCGCCCAGTGTGCCACGCTGGAGGGTGACGCCTCTGGGTAAGGAGAGAGACAGCCTGCTGGACTTCAGTCCTATTCGCACCCCTGGTCCCAGCATCACCCCACAGCGCCATGAACACACACCCTTCAGTTTCAGTAGTACTCCCTTCAAGGACCTGCCCTTGTTCAACTCTCCTCGCGAGCTGCTCACCTCAGCACGCTCCGTCTCCACGGCTGCCCCCACCGGCACCTACTCCCCCAGGCATGAGCGTCCGCTGGGCTGCTCCAGAGAGCTCGGGATTGGTGGTTCCTCCGCAGCCAATCGCTCCCTAACAGAAGGCCTGGTCCTGGACACCATGAACGACAGCCTGAGTAAAATCCTAGTGGATATCAGCTTCTCTGGCCTGGAGGACGACGATCTGGGCATCGGGAACATCAGCTGGTCTCAGCTCATACCCGAACTCAAGTAGTCAGCGCTGAGCGAAGAGCGCGACCCTTCCTCAGCTCTTTGCCAGACGGGTTGAATACCGTAGTCTCATCGTTAGCTAAGCTGCTAACGTGTAATCTTCCAATCTGTACATGTGCGGTTTTTCCGTTGGCTTTGTGTGTCCATTTGTTTCATGCCGCATGCTTAAACTACCATATTTAGATTAAAATTCACCACCTCCCATGATAGTCGCGATGGACCTGCTAGAAAATAGAAAGGTTATGTCTGAGTATGTACATGTATGTACATATAATATGTATGATCGATTTGCACATTTTGTAATATATTTAGCGCTTTCAAATGTATGTACATTTTTACAGTGTATCTAATTATCCAGTGAGATCGACACTAAGACGCTACATCCCCTAGCAGGATGTAGCGTGATGTACAGATGATTGACCACCATAAACAGAAAGTTATAAAACGACTCAAATCCAGAACCTTGCCAATACCCAAATGAGACGCAATTTTCAACACCTACTCTAGTGCACTTTTGTAACAAGATATTCTGGGTATGACCCATCAGTGTCCAATCTGCTTCGTGAACATTCAAAGAGAGGAGATGGCAGTAGTGGTGTGAGTGAACAACAATGTAAAAGCATGTCATTGTGTGGCGATGTCTTCCACCCCTGTCTTTCACACAGTTGCTGTAGAAGGTCGACACATGTGAAGAAAAGATCCAAATTTAAATGTGTATTTTGATAGTCACTGGAAAATTTGTCATGAATGCAGGAACGCATCGCAGTTAATGATAATCGGTGGTCACACGTGACTGAGGTGACGAGACACTGAGGTTTTACATTCGGTTCTGTGTTCGTCGCATAATTAGTACAGCAGACCCTAGAACAAGAACTTACATGGGTACGTCTGCTAATTTGGGAGGTTTTGGTCCATAGGTTTTGTGAATCCCATGTTTCTGTAATTTGAATAAAAGGGATAATAGGTCCTAGTTTCTGTTTTATTGAGTGTGATAACATCTGTTTGAAATATTTTTTTCTCTATTTGGGCTGGATGTATAATATTTTGTTATGTGCATAATTTAAGTAGAATTACTATCCTAGCCCAGTTTTTCATGAAATTCCAAGTTTGAAACCAAGAATTTTTGATGATATAGGGCACATATCTGTATATGAACTAAATCCAGCCTATTTCGACTGCCGTCTTATGAGCTGGACCAATGTACAAAAGCTGCCCTTTCTGTTCACCTGCAGGGTCGATTTCAGCCACAGTTCAATGCAGAATGGTCATGTGTCCGACTGGAACCTCATTGGTTGGAGTTGCGTGTATAAGATTAAACTTTGTCATTGAACAAGTACCGTACAACGAAATGCAGTTAGCATCTAACCAGAGCAAGTCAGCGATGAGACAATGTAAAATGTCATTCAATGGTTTAGGGCTATCTAATCTAAGGTTGGAGTTGAGGAATAGTACAATATTTTGGGGGATTTTGAAGCCTTTTCTGGATCCACAGCGGCACTTTCACTAGTGACCAAAAATCTTGTAATACATGAATGCAGTGTTTCCCAATCCTGGTCCTCAGGACCCAAAGGGGTACACCATTTTTTGCCCTAGCACTCACACAACAGTTTTAAATGTTGCCCTACAACTTACACACCTGATTGACATAATAAACCGATCAACAGGCCTTTCATTTGAATCAGGTGTGTAGTGCTAGGGCTAAAACAAAAATGTGCACCCCTTTGGGTCCCAAGGACTTGAATTGGGAAACACTGCATTAAGGGATCTGATCCAACCAACCATGTTATGGTTACTAGTCCAGTGCTCTTACGGCTAGCCAACGTGCTGCCCCAATAGGAATATTCAGTCCCTCTAGGAAAGCCATTATGGTTTGCCTTTGGAAGTTCGATTTGCATATTAGTTTCACAGATAAATTAAAACTATTCCAAGGTAGGTTTTTCAGATTTCTGAGGCTATCCCTTAATGTGCTCCTTTCATTTTTTTTTATCCTAACAAACTCCACAGATAGCATACAATGTACAATAAAAAATTGAGGTCACATTTCTACTTACTGAAAATCAAGTTTTTTCACTTGCAATAAAATCTTGTAACCAACAATATTTAAAATAAATTAGTCTAAATGCAAATGGATAATTTCTTTGAATAACATATTAAAATAAACTGTCAATGCCTTTATTATGGGTGCTCAGATTGATTCCTTCACATTCCAAATGAATTACATTGGAATGAAGATATTATCCAAAATGTATGATCTGCTAAATTTGTAAAATACATACATATTTATGGTACGTAGGGCAGAGTCACTGAATGTATTGTATTTAGTTATATTGATATAAGTTATATTAGGTCAGAGCCATTAAAATGTTGGTAGAAAAATGTTATAAACTAGTAATAATAGTATAACTGGACATTTATTTTATCTGTATCTGCTGCTGTTGGTTATATTGATAAAGTTTATACTGTAACCTAAAAAGTAAAAATTCAACACATTTTTAGATGAAATAAATAAATAAATCATTTGGATGGTCACTGACCCTGCTATATTTGTTTGGAGACATCGATGTTATCTGGTTGCAAAGCTATCGTCTTTTTCAGTTAACATTCATTATGGGTGTAAAAAACAGTGTTGCTCTTTCAATATCGTGACCACATTAAAAAAATGTAATGTCTGTCTTTCTGGCAGGTTCACCATTGTATAATGTAAGTTGTCTTATTTGCAAGCTGAAGAGTTTTTTTACCTGAAAATTTGATGGAAACACATTGAGATTTTTTTATTACATACATCAAAACATATTCATTTTCTGTGCATGTTATCAAGCACCGCTTTTTATCCCAAAAGCATATTTGGTGGAAGCACCACAATGAGATAAAATGATCATGTTTTCTTAATGGGATATTAGTACTCACATTAAAATCTATTCCCTATCAGATGGAAACTTAGTTATTAACAAAGAAGATACAGTTAATGTCAATTACTTTAACGTCTCCAATATAACTTGCCTTGGTTTTCAAATTACTACATGGAGAGCACTAGAAGGTCTAGTCAGTGTATGAAGACGCATTTAGGCCTTCGGTCTTCAGTAGGTCTGAACTTCCTGTTGAGCCACCTCCAGCAATATCTGCAGCCGCTCATTGCAGTAGTCTAGAAAATAAAGATTTATGCTGTTGACTCTCAACTGCCATAACTATCCCACAAACCCCCACAACCGCAAATCACTGCAGACATCACCTGCCATTTCTGGTACTGTAATAAACAACTGGGATGACACAATGGACATTATGTTGTAGTGCAGTTACAGAGTGTGTGACTCACTGAAGATCTTTCTCCATGAAGCAGGCAGGCGGGAACGGTGCACGGTCAGGTAGTACACAGGGACTCCGGATAGGGTTAGGGCACAGCTCCCCCCTGTGTTCCAGGGGTCTGAGTACAAAGACAACCCAACTATGAAGAAGCACACCACTGTGAAGGTTACTGCGATGGCCAGTGGCACCTAGACATAGAACAGAATTAGGAGCTGGTAATAGGACTTAAAAACACTGACAACATGATAAGAAAGCTTTTGGGTTACCATGGTTATAAACTGTAGAATAAATGTAAAGGTAACACCCTTTAAAGCCGACATGCAGCGTTTTGCCATGACTGTGGTATCCACTAACATAATAACTTTGCCCTTTCAACAAAAAAGCTAAAAAAAAGCCCAAATATTAATAAAAAGTGACATTGTAGTAGTTACAGAAACCTTGAAGGGTCTTGGGAGTAGGGGGAAGCGGTAGCGATGGATCACCATTCCCATGGTAGCTATGGCAATGAAGAGCCACCGAGAGAATGATGCAAAACTGATCAGCTGGAAGATCTCTCCTCTAATCAACATCACTACCACCAATGGATACTACAGAAAGAAGCACAACTCAATCATCTTAACTGAAAAATGAAAGCAAATAATGCTGTCACAGTGTTGCAATAAGAACATCCTTAAAGGAGAAATATGTAAGATTTTTACTGTACTACAATACTAGCATACTAGCAGTACAGTAAACTGGAGTACTGGTTATTTTGACACTGGTTACTCAACCAGGATGTCTATACCAGAATCCTTACTCACCAGAAAGAACACACTTGAGGTCACAGATGCCAAAAGGAGTCACTAGTGCACTCTGAGGCAAAGCAACCATATTCAATTACAACCCCCCCAAACCAGGATAGCACTGGCCTATGGCACTGCCTTTTGTGGAACCCAGGGCTAATCCGCCCAGAGCATTCAAACCAGAGTCTAGCAAAAGCATATAGTCGAGCAATTAGGGTTAAATGACTTGCTCAGGGACAGAGGGTTTAAGGAAGTGACCTTTCAGTTACTAATGAAACGCTGTAACTACCACACTACTCACCACCTGTAATAGAATGGCCAATATGCAGCAGTAGTAAGCTACTATACCAGCAACAGCACAGCAGGCAGAGGTGTTCTTCTACGAACATGGATCATGGAGAAGATGACCGGCCAGTGTCCTTCCCTGGCACCCACAAACAGCATCCTGCACCCCAGACAGAAAGCTCATAAAGATGTCTCATGCGCTAATTGTCAGGTTCTGAATCACACGAGTTGAGCATTACTACCTGGGTGATCCAAAGAAGCCGCCATTTAGCGCCCCAAGACAGGATACAGCTACCAGTACGGGAATCACAGGACCCAAGCCATAAAGAGCACGGCTTGCAAACGTCTGCAATAAAGAGATATCAGAGCATGAGGCCGAGACACAGTTTATTTCACAAACAACATAACTTAGCGCTGATGCCACAGCACTGACCACAGCCACAGCGTCCGACACGAGAAGCTCTTCTGCCGTCATCATGGTGTAATAGGCAACGTTGACCAGCACGTAGCACACGGTTACTGTTACCATAGACACGATGATTGCCAGAGGAATGTTTCTGACAAGAAAAAGCAAATGAACACAAACATGAGGGTACTTAATTAAAATAAATGTAAAAGTGGCCAATGGTCGATTTGTTATGGAAAATACCTATTTGGGTTAATGACCTCCTCTGTAACAAAATTAAGATAAAACCTGTAAAGAAAGAACAACAAATTCAACAGATCTGTTGATAACACAAAAATGCTATGAAATATGATGTCCTTGTGCACTAAATACCATCCTCCATATGCATATAAACCAGAATAGAAGGCCAATGGTAACTGGTCCAGTTTAAGTGTATCTATCTCAAAGCCATTCTGGAAGTTCTCTGTTTGTCCTAAGGAGAAGAAAGTGGGATCCCAGTTATCAGGTTTCTCTGAATACAGTCCAAGGCGCAGTATTTCATGTACATCGTATCATGTTATTATATGAAACCCCGCCACCACCTCTGGCCAATGCAATGATGCCAGGGACGATGATTAGGATCAGGGCGAACATCTTGATGAACGTCAAAGTGACCTGGGTACGAGAAGCCACGGTCACACTCCAGCAGTTTATTGCCACCACAAATGCTACAGGGAGAGTGGGATGATAAGACTTTTACAAATATCTTTCCATGTTCATAGACTTCATTAAGTCTCATCAATTGACCAGAATCATAGAAAGAATACATAAAGGATTTGCCACTCACTCACTCCAAGGATACTGACGAGTTTAATCAGAACTGGGGGCGGAGCACAGGGAGCGAAGAACGGATCCACCACATAGCGTCCAAACGCCAGGGCCACATAGGACGCTACAGCTGGCCTGCAAATCCACAAGGAGTGCAGTAAAAGCATTGGCAAACGTTTACTTATCTAGTATACAGAAAGAGACATGCGTACAGTACAGGCTGCTGACCTGATGAATAAATACTCGGCCCAAAGTCGCAGAAAAGCAGGCAAGGGTCCTAAGGTCTCCAGAAGATACATGTAATGGCCACCTGACTTTTTGAAGGTTGTTCCCAGCTCAGCATAGCACAGAGCCCCTATGATTGAGGACACAGAGAGATAAGACGTCCGAGAAATGTAAGCAGGAGTACTAGAGGTGGGACATATGGACTATATTCAGTGGCAAATTCTATACATGCCACAACAAGGAGGCCATATTACCAGTTCTACTTAAAACTGTAGTGTTTTAAATAAAAAAATATTTAAGAAAAGTGAGAGTGGACATGGATGTATCAATGCAATGCATGTTTGACTGAAATGCTGTAAATACAATAATTCGGTTATTATTTTGCAAATTCTGATCACATGTACACATCCCTAAAGATTGTGAACCCTGGACTCCTGATTCAGCTGAGTACAAAGAGCCCAGCTTAATGCCAAAACAAATACATAGTTTATAATATATTACAGCCTATACCTTCAGCTATGTTTGGGAAGTGGATTGTGGGCTCTGCGAATAACAACAACCAGAATTCAGCACCAGTCCAAATAGCTTAATAAACATGCTCCGAGAGACTAATGTTAAAAGCAAATGTCACACTCTCAAACAACACAACAATACTCCCGCTAAATGAAAGTTGGTACTTACCGAAGGTCGAGAGGACTCCGCACAGCGCCCACACCAGCAGTGAAAGCCCCACGCTACCACTGTTCATCAGGACACCTTTGGGTGCGATGAAAATGCCGCTGCCCACTACTGTACCAATGACAAAGCTGACTGCAGGAAGCAAACCAATTGTCCTTCTCAGGTGGATCACTTCACCTTCTTTTTTGTCCTTGATCTCACGCCCATCTTCCTTCGCCTGAACTTTATCCATGTCCAGCAGCATCAAAAAACGGTCCAAAACGTAACCGTGAATAAGGACTTTTCGGCAGAAGAATACTTTACATTCCGGTTATCTGAAGTATTCTCTCTTTAAAAACACCGAAGTATATTCCCTTCAAGAATAAAATGTAAAATCCGGTTCAATGCTACTACTCGTGCGCTGTATCCAATGAAGACTGATGTAAATGTTGTGCATAAATTGAAAGGTTGCGGAGAAACCAGCTGAAACGTTTTGTATAGTTGAACTGGTAGACAAGGCTACCCGGTGTTTAATTAGAGCCGTGCCCTACTACCAGAACAGGATGCGGTACCGCTCAGATGTGGCTCAGTTTGTTCTCACAACTATTTTGCATCCTGGTATCTCTTGCATAATATTAGTCTTTTTTCATCACTGTGCACTTTGCAATGTTAACATTGTATACTAAGACTGCAACATTCCACTCAAGAGTTCAAAGAGTTGCCTATTCCAGCTGCCCGCGGTTGTAGCTTCAGCTGCGCCTAATACGTTAGTGAGTTTTAGCTTTTTATTGTCAGTTTTTTGCGCTCTTAACCCCCCTTCCCCTGCTCGGCCAGCAGGCCTAAATCAGCACAGTCGGTAACCACGGAAACTCACCAATCCAGCACTGACACGGAACAAAGCCAGCAGTCTTCACATTCTTCAACAAGGGTATGGGGTTTGGAAGGGTCAAAGCCATGCTGCATTCATTGTGCTGAGTATGCTTGCGCGTGCGCGCCTGTGAGCGCATGCACGCGGGTGGGTCCATGTTTTTGCTCGCGTGCACAGCTTAGATGAATTTCAAGCGGAGAAAAATAGTTAACAAGGGACGCATTCAACAGCTTTAGAACAGATACATTATATACGCCGTAGGACCAAATTATTTATGATATCCTGTCTAATGCTCAACGCAGTTATCCAGAAATGCGGTTTCTTATGGTTTGAACCTTTCTGTCTGCATATACATTTGATGAAAACCAGCAAGGTCGTTGATTTAACCCAATGTGTAAAGTGTCTCTAGTATGAGCAAAGAAACGTCGGTGGTCAAACATGACGGATCAACAGGTAAAATCGTTTGCACAGCTGACTAGGCCAGTGCTGACTGCAGTCCATGAACTGAAATATAGTCAATTTCAGTTCATCATTGGCCTGGCTGTATAAACTTCTTAAATCTCTAAACACAGCAGGTAAAAAATGCATTTTAGTTTTCATTTGACATGTTTTGGTGTAACTGCTCATATGACAGTGGAATGTGAAGTTAGTTTTAGATTGGACATTGAACAGATTCGGCTTTTCATATCTCAATCGCTCTTAAACAAAGTATTCACTTAATCCAATAGGTCATTCTGATTACAAAAGTGTTTACGATTTTGCACAGTTCTTATGCTCACCCATATTTTAACCAAACATAAAAAATCGTGCCACGGAGAAAAACAACACAAGTAGCCGGGGATACATACAGCAAAGAATAAGACAAACGCATTAGAAAATATTAGGATAAAAAATACTGAAGCTGACTATACTGTGCAATAAGCATTTCAAACATAAATATTAAGGGTGGTCGATTCTTTTAGCTTTCTCAACTTTTCGGTTCTGTTTTTGCCGGAATTGTTTTTAGAAATAACTCGATTTTTATTTAGGTCTACAATACAAATTGCGGTTTGGCGTTGAAAACGTCTGTGATTATTATATTTAGCAAGCAGTATAATAACATGTATAATAAAGAGTTGTTTTCTTTATTATACAGCGCTTATATCGTGGTTAAATGCCCTGCGATTGGTTTACGTAATAAGAACGCAAGAAATGATTGGATACCTTGTCAGTTTAAGATCGCTGCATATAATTGGTGGCCATTGCGGAAGCCGTTAGGAAAACAGAAATGCCTGACGTAAGGACGACAGGTTTACGGTTATACTATCCACCGTCACATAATTTAGCACCTCGACGTTGAAATACCACATTTGAAGTACATGCAGCTTGGTAGCTGTTAATGAGATACTATGAGGTGCAATTCGTCTCCCTCATTGACTCACACTTGCAGTTTTGTTACGGTCCGCCAAAGCCCCCAGTTGTGTTCTAAACTAGCAATAACTCTCAGCCTTTTGGACTCTGCTGCCGAGCAATTAATGGTCCTGAGGGATTTCCAATCTGCCTTTAACACATGTGAGAGTGGTCTGGAGAGTCTTCACAATGCAGAGCAAGAAGACAGCAGGTGAGCAACACTTCTGGCAATCTGTTTTTATGAAATGGTTGTTGCTTTGTGTTGAATTAACAGTTGTGTTTCTGACTTTCAGGTATGGTGAATTGAAAATGTCACTTAGCATTGTGGGAATACAAGCATTGTCAGAACTCAATCAGTGGCATGGAGTATTACCGTGGATTCTCCACAATTACGAGTGGCCTGAGAAAATACCTGCCAAAATAATGCAGATGTGGTGAGGAAAATTGAACATTGTCAATTTATGTGCTGTCATTTCTCATTATATTATTATTCACTCCATATTCCTATTGTGACTTCATAAAAAAAAAAAGTCATTCTAGTTATTAACCCCACCTGAAATCATGATTTATTCTTTAACTCTTCTCATTTCTTGCAGCATACTCCTTTACACAAAAGTTGGTGAGCAAGCAGCGATGCAGGAGGCAGCCAATATCTGGCTGCACTTCCCATCCAACAGGAGACTGGCAGGATTTGGGACTGTAGCAGAGCTGTATCTCTTGCATGTTTTAGTGCCTTTAGGTCATATGAACGACGCACGGGAGTTGATTTCCGGAGAAGTCGGAAGTGTTGCGTTCCCCGGGGACCAGAGGCAAACAGCACTGGACATGGTGGAGAATAAAGAAAACCTGAGTCAACAACAACCAAACCCTAGCCCTAACCTCGGTGATGTGGTGGTTGCTGGACAGGCCACACCACGAGGTGCAAATCATGTGCAGTTGCATTAACCCTTTGTATTGACTTTAAGGCATCCAAACCGTGTGACGGATGTTGCGTGTCTGTGCCTTACAGATGCTGTGATTGGCAGTGTTGAGGCTATGCTAAGGCTTTTGTATCGAGGACTGTCGGTAGCCAGCGCCGGATCGTTTCCTCTTCGAAGGTTCTTTCTAGCTGTGGTCATTCTCTACATCCTGTTTGTCCGAATGGATCCAGGTAAACATACAAAAAAAGTTGAGCCTACCTTTCAGTCTTTGAAAGAAACACAATGTGGTTGTTGATTGTACCCTCCCAACAAAAGCTGAACAGGGTATAGTACATCTGTTATACTTAGCCAAAAAACGGCCAATTTGAGCATGCCATTCATTATTTTCAGGGGTTTTTCATGCATCTGGAAGGCATGCCAGTAACAGAGCTGACACATTAGGTTTGAGCAAGTGAGGTCTAGGGTTGTCTCCAGCTTAGTTAAAGCATAGCCATAATGCTTGGGCTAAGCTCAATGTCATAGATATTTTGCGCTTGATTAATTAACATTACTAAAGATGCCTCCATAGGATTTGGTTATGTCATTGAAAAGTTTGTGGTGAACTGAACAAAAATTATTCAGTCTACAGCAATGGGTATATAAAATGTGCGTGCTGCCAAGAGTAAGGTAAACATTTGTCTGTCTAAATCATAAAAACATCTTCAGTCTTTTTTAGAACAAATATAGCAATTAGTGTCTGAAATGCATCTAAAATACACAAAATGCTTAAAAAATAAAAAGATTTGCCCAATGGTGAAACAAGTGCTACTACTGTGTATAGAAAGGGTACAATTGCTAAATGTCCGTTCTTCCATCTGGCTAAATGTGTAGAGTTGAGAAACATAGTTTTACATATTTCGGGTATAATTAATAAACGTGCATGTGTTATGTGGTGGCACAAACAAATCTTGCTTACAGTCCACAATAGGCGAGGCTCTGCAACCTACTTACCATGTTCGAGCAGTGAGCAGCACCGCAGTCTTCAGTATTTAGAACAGCAGAAAACATTGATACACCACCTGTTGTTTATCCACAGCTCACCCTTCGTCTTTTCCCTGGATTTCACGGCTGATACAAGTGTTGAGTCAGCTGCGGGATGCCATGTTTTCTCCATAACATGCTGCGAGAGTTTTGAGATTACAACTGTAAAGGCACCCTGATGCTGGGACATCGTGGTTTAAATTGACTAAGACCAATATAAATAGGAATTACTCACTTGGGTAAAACTAGAAATGCTGTTTACGTTTTGTCAACAACATGAATAACTGTGAGTAGAATGCAAAGAGACATTCATAATCTTTCTAGTGTTGGTAAGTAATTTACTTAAATTATTTCTTTTGTCTCTATACTCCATAAGTTGGAATTTGAAAATAAACATTTGCTATCAGCTTAAAGTGTAAATTCTATGTGCGTACACTTTGCATGCAATAAGGGCCGGATCTCAGTATTGTGATCTTCCACATCTGTGACCCATTGATCCCACCAGACATTGGATATCTATTCTGGTAAAGCACTCCCAAGTCTGATGAGCATCAGTTTTCAATAGATTTTAGTTTTTAGGTCTTTTTTGCCTTAAATCTCATCTTTGACTTGGCCAGTCAAGATCATTTTACTTTTTGGATTTTTTTATTATTGCTAAATGGCATCTAGTTAAAACTACAAAAACATAAAATAATTGGGTTCCCCCTTTATAATAGGAATTCTAATTTAGCTTACTTGTAACCAGTCACCTTGAAAATACAGACGAATTATATTGGCCTTCGCATGGTGATCTGATGAATTTAGCTGTCTCTGTAGTTTCCCCCGTTGGGTAGTGAATTGTCAAGCATACCCACAGCCATGAACATTTGTTTTCAAAAGAACTATTGGAAGGAGCAGTGAAAATCAGGGAATGGGAGGCTTTAAGTATCACGTTGTAATGCAATACATCTTCTAAGAGCCTGCCTAGATCAATCGATTTCAGGAACCAGTAGGACACAGAGGCTTACAAAATGCCAATGTCAACTTTATCAGATCATCTCTATTGTATGGCACAGTGCTGGAAGCAGCATCATGTTACGCAGTGGTTTTTCATCCCCTGACCGACACCTGTCAGTATAAAAGGGGGCGTGATGTACAAGGATGGCAAGAAAGCTGAAACTAGGACTAAAGTTCACCTTTCAGTACAACAACGACCTAAAGGAGAGTGTCAAAATCATGCTAGGGTTGCATTGGAACTATCAAGTAAATGTCAGTGGCCCAGTCAAAAACTATAATGTGTGGCATGATTAGAAGATTGCGGTCCATTGACACTCATAATTTGAGAGTTAAATAGCTGTTGTAACAAGCTCATATGCGCTGTGCACAAGAGCCAGGTAACAAGCTTTGGTCATGCCGAAGAAAAACTCTTAGCCGTGCTATATTGGCCATATAGCCATATCCTCTCAGGACTTATTTCTCAATTATAAATGGGGTTGTTCAAACGCTGAATGTTGAATTGCTGGAATATGAGACCATATACCACAGGTTTGATGAATGTGCGCTGTTTGACATAGAAATAGTTGTTCATCAGTATGGGCACAACAGACTTGAGAGCAAACCAAAAAACGAGGATACTGTATCCCTGGAGACAAACTTGATAATTGAATTCACTTTATTATTTAAATACATTGTTGAAATGCAGTTCTAGATTTTAAATATTTAAGCCCTGCCTAAAAATGTTTACAGACATTCAAGATTAAATCTTAAGTTTCATATTCTAAGTCATTGCATTGCATGGATGCATTGGTCAAAAAGCTAAATAATTTTAAATTTGGCCATGCATGCATTTGTTTTCTTGAAACTTTATTCTGTGCAAACCCATGCCATTATCTTCCTTCACCCAAGGTAAAGAGAAATCAGCATGGCAGGGGTGCCTTAATTCAAGTGTTTTTGGATTCAGTGATATTTTTCCTTTTTGTCTCTTAAGGTGCAATCGCATTTGCAGAAGAAAATATGCAGTCCATTCAGATTAAATTCCAGCAATAGAGACTTCATTCTTTTTCAAGCACCTTGACGTTTTAAGTATTTGGAAAGTGTGCAAACTTCCCACAGAGAGAAATGTATGCTCTATAAATCAGACATGGTATACATATGCTGGTGCTAAACAAGCTTTCAAAATAGTTCAACTAAGAAATATGCTAGCATTGTTTCCTGGTCTGGATTAGTGCCAAACTGCTTTTTTTAAATAAATAAAGCAAATGTAGGGTTTTTGTAAGGCAGATGTCCAGGGATGTGGTGGTAAATACCGTGGGTAGGGACTGAATGCTGTTTTCCAATGGAGTGCATTGGGGCAGCTCCTGGAGTTGAAGACACATCTTTAAAACAACACATTAAAAAACGTTTTTCCATTGTGGTCCTCAGTGATAACGCAAACCCTTGGAACAACAGTGATTTTGAGCAATGAATTGATTGACACTGTTCACAGAATAAAAAGGCATTTCCGTGTGTTCGGCTTGCACTACATCCCTGTGGGTGCACATTTGGGGTGTTCTCATTCAGTGTAAATAAAATAAAAAACTCTGAGTGAAATTGGAAAAGGGTATGCTTCTGTCTATGCAATAGACATGGCAGCAGTATTACACAAGCCTACAATGCAAGAGGAAATAAAGTGCATTGCAATTTGACTGTAATAATAGACAATTACTATTTGAGAAAAGACACAGTTATTCACACAAGTTAACACTGCAATTGATGAAACGGTAAACATATGTCTTTGTCCACTCCCTTAACATTTAGCTGATCACTTACTGCGGTGTGAACCCCACGTGCTGTACCAAACTATGGTCCACCCCACCTTATAGGCAAAGAAGAGTGCTGTGTTTTAACACACATTCAGTTACAGAAAGAAAAAAAGTGATCTAGAAACAGCTGAACCAGATGTGTAAGCCACCAAAGACTTTGCTGGTTAAAGCCCATGCTGAATCTCTCTTCCTGTGAGATAAGCCGAACCATTTAAGTCCCTAAGAAGCTTAATTTACTGTTTCCTTGGTAGTGGAACACGCGCGCACACACACACACACACACAGTCCCTGGATTGAGTTTGTCACACCTTCAAAACAAGTTTTAGGACTCAGTGTTTGGAGTCTCCTTAGCACAGTTGGGATTCCGTTCCATTTACATTCAGTGAATCCAAATCCCAATCCAGGCATTGAGAAAAAATATTTCAAAATGCTTAAATAAATTAAGTCATGCGTAAGAATAAATACAATTTGTCAATTCTTGAATTGGAATCTTAATTCTTCCCCTGAATTGATAGAGCATTCTCATCCTTTGCTAGAGAGACCAGTGTATGTTGTTGAAGTCTACTGCTTCCCCGAGGTTGGCGTCAGTCTCCAGCAAACTCATGATCACGGCCATGGCAGCCTCATCGTTGCTCAGGGTACCGAGGCTTTGTCCAACCATACTGTCCAGGTCCGTTTGGGAGCTCTCTCCTGGGGAAGAACAGACCATCAGAACCAACCAATATGCAAAGTCATATCCCTACCGTAGTTTGCTTCCATTCGTTTCTAACTACAGTATGTGTAACTAAGTAACCCAGACATTTAGTTAAATCTGTCTGATAACAGCCTAAACGTTCAGGGTAAATTGAATAATGTATTACAAGGTACTTAGTGGAGAATATAATTGTGGCTTTGCTGACTTGGTATATGCTTTTCTGTTGCAAGTACCTGTCTCCATGTGTGGTTCATTGCCAGTGTATGTGGCACCCTTTAAAGACAATTCTGATTCAGACCTGCTCATTGGATCAGAATCAGTCACTTCCTCACTAGGCATCTGAAAAAGGACAAGTTCGTTACGAGTTACAATGATTATCGTCATCAGGGTTGTGAGGGCTACAGGTCAGAGGTGAGGTGGACTCACGTTGGCAAGAGTGGGAAGTATTGGAGACCTGCTCTGTGGCGGACAAAAGGGACTGGACGTTCCACTGGATGGAGAGGAATTGGCCCTGCACAGACAAAAATGGAAAGCATCTGTGACATACTTCATTGATTAAGTTGTACTTAGTGTTACTGGGTTATGTGGTTGTCCCACCTAGGTATCTCAGTACTAATTCACTAGCTCTAGGTTGTTCAGGTTAATGCGTATGTGTTACTTGATCAACAACAAAAGTCATTAATACGAACTACCCACCTGTTTGAGTCTAAGAGCTCATTTGCAATCTGGGTTCCTATGCTGCCAGCATAGATCATAGTGCTCATTCCACTGGACATACCCGGGATAAGTATATGCTTCCCATCTTCTGTAACAGAGGGAGGTGTTAAGGAACTGAGCGGAGGTTGGTCCACACCCAAACTGAATGACAACCAGGGCAAACGTTCCTGTCCTTACCTTCCAACAGGCTGGAGTTTTCTAGCTGTTCAGCTTCTATGTGGCCAGTTTCCCTGTGTGTGAGGAGAGAGTGTTCCACAAATTATTTTAGCTTCTCTTGACAATGTCATTAGTACAACGCCTTTTTTCCGCTCAAGCGTTTTCATTTTGATCAGTACCGGTTCCTATCCGAAAGTGCTCCAGCAATTTACATCTGTTGTATGAATAGAGATCTTTGGCTAGTGGTGGTTTTGGCATCAAAATGAGAATGCATAATAAGAACAAACAAATACAGATTGAAAAATATGTTTGTGGATGTTTTTTTTTCTGTTATGTGCTCATTCACATCTTTTAGTTTCTCAGATCCATCTACTTCACAAAGTACCTGGTTATGTTTGCAAGAACCCTAAGCTTTACCATTGTGTTAGCTTTTTTAAAACAGAGCTACTTATGTGAAAAGGACTACTCACAAAACTCGGTTGGTTGACACAATAAACTCCACTTCTTTGGTCCACGGGTTTATAAAACTAAACCACTGACTTTGAAGCGTAATGAAGGAGCCATGTTTTGTTTTAAACTTGTAGCAACTGGTCTCAATTTTCTCTTTGCTGCGGAGAACTGTTGAGACACAAAATGTCATTGCAATGTGCTTGTTTTAATAAATACACCCTCCCCAATAACAACAAATGAATAGGTCATGATGGTGCAATTATCATTTTACCATGTGATACAAGTAATGTCCTTGCCCTTTCTTCAATCGTCTATAAAAAAAAAAAAGTTAAATTTTCCAAAGTATTTTACATTTTATAGAACTTTGTTTTTAATTGAGAAATTTAAGAAAAAAACTCAAATGCTGTTGAAAGAAATTGACACCCTTGTCTTAAAGCTTTGGTAGCACAGCCTTTGGCCAAAATAACAGTACCGGTCTACTTCTTGCAAACTGCTCTAGTTCTTCATGATTTTCTTTCAGCCAAATTCAGTTCAAGAGCTGACCCAAACATGCTCATAAAAATCTATAAGAACCCCAGGGAAAGATCAAGGGATTAACAGGCCTCTCTTGTCACAATCAGTGTCAAAGTGCACAAGTCAACTGTCTGAGACTGCACAAATTGGGCCATTATGGAAGGGCAGGAAGAAGCCTCTGCTCTTAGAAAAGAATACCAAGACATGACTAAAGTTTGCCAGACAACACTTGTGTAAAGAAAAAAATGATTTGAACTATTGTAAAACATGGAGGCAGTGGGATTATGGTCTGGGGATGTGTTGCTGCTTCAAGGCTTGGACAACTTGACATAATTGAGTCAACCCAGAATTACATAGTGTACCACAGTATGCTGTGGTACATTATGGTGAGGGAATGCAAGGCCATCTGTCAAAAAACTGAAGCTGAACTGAATATGGATCATGCTTTAAGGATAATGATCCACAAGCAAAGCTACTACAGTATTACAAAAAAATTGAGGGCTATGGAATGGCCGAATCAAAGTCCAGATCTCAATCCTATTGAAATGCTTCAGGCGGACTTGAAGAAGGCTGTGCATGACAGAAATCCCTTTAACATGACACAGTTGAAGCAGTACGGTAAAGAAGGTTGGGCAAAAAATTCCTCCCAGTCAATGTAAGAGACTGATAATAGTTTTAAAAAAAAGTTATTTCAGCCAAAGGGGGCAACATCACCTACGAACGCAACTTATTTGTTCTGCATTGTGAAAGGTCACTTTGTTGTTTCGATTAATAAGAATTCAAGTGTAATCTCTGAGTGTAATTTGTTAAATTCGCTTACTTTTATCTGTTATGGGTGGAAGTGAAAATTACATAATTGTACTTACCTTGTCACATGAGTGTATGGACATTTACTTAAAATAATTAAAGTACATATCTAAAGCACCGTTACATCATCTCACCAATATGTTGTAACCAATGAAAACCTGTCTATTCTGAAATACCTTTTCTGTGTCTCTCTGCAAGGTGTTGCAAGCTCTCCTGGTGAAAGTACTCATAACACGACGTCCCCAGTAGTTCTTGTGGCAAGTAGCCTAGAATAATAGTAGCTCTGAAGGATAGACACAGACAGGCTTTTATTCTCACAAAACCAACTGAGGCACATGTTGATCTATCTAAAATCAGCATTATAAATAAATATAAAAAGAGCACAATAAATACTCAAATTGACATTCATGATGCAGTGTTTTTCCTATTATAGAAAATAGTCAATTGTGGGTAGTAGTTGGTAAACTTGCCCTTGTATCCATCTTTGCAAGCTCTTTGCTCAACTTCTTTTGTCAGAAAAAATTCACTTAATATAACTATGATGCGTTTGTCTCACCTGACTATTAGAGGTTGAATGCACTAAATGTAAGTCTGGTTAAGAATGTCTGTAGATCAGTTAAATGTGAATGTAAATGTATGGAATGATTGTCAAACATTTTACCACTAAGTGAACTCAAGTGGAATCTCACACAAAAGAAAGAAATGGAAAACTATGATGCTTATAGATTGTATGATTTCTGGATAAGCAATAAACAAAAAAGTTAAAATCTACTCTCTTTTGTTCCTTAGACAAAAGATGTCACCAGTGTTTAATTTTAGGACAGCCTGGGTCTATTCATTTGGAAAGCATTCAGACCAGTAGCTGAAAAACCTGGGGTTACCCCATTACACTTACAGTATGGTTAGGGGATGCCATGGAAAACCCTATCCAAGAAGGCTGCCTGCCAGGCCTGCCATAAGCAACATCATTGCTTTTCTCTTTATTTTTTTCTTTCTTTCGCTGTTAATACAAGCACAGGTTTGGTTACCCAGGGTATGACTGTAATGTTAGCCAAGGCCAAGCTAGCAAGCTAGTTAAACTTACCGTAGCCTTGTCTAACATTACAGTATGTATCAAAACAAACTAAACTCAGCTGAAAGACAAATCTAAACAACACTTTTAGAACAATAAGCTATGACAGTTATCAGGAAGTGACTGACCCTCAGCTGTGTCCTTTCTTTTATAATTTGAAGGCTTTTCGAATGTTCTTTAATGAGTCTTTGGTTTAAAAACAGGAAAGGCATTAGGGAGACATGGTAGAGTGGGAGGGGTGTTCACTTTCAGTGTATCGCAAAACATGTAGATCTGTAGGAAATTAAGTACAACTATTTTCTCTCCCCTGTATAGAGACACGACTATGTCTGGCACCTTTTGGAGCTCTATGTCTTGGAGCTCCAAAAGGCTATGGTTAGATCTCACTGTTTGTGTGGGTATGGCTGGGGGGAATATTGTGGCACCCCCACATACATTCGGAGTAGTGGTGGCCATCACTGATGTTTCGATTTTGTCAAAATGAACTAAAAACTAAGGACCGTTTTTTCCACTGCAGATTAATTTCTTATACCCCAAGCCCCAGTCTGGACTGGTGAGTCTATTTTGTTACCACGTCCAAAAGTTTTATTGTTTGTGGTTTGGACTCGGTTTTCTTTGCTTTCCAGAGCCCAGTAATAAACAGAGAAGGCTCAATAGTATTCCATAACCTGCCAAGAATATTCTATATTGATCAAAACAATTGCCAAAAGAATTGCGGTTGGGGTGAACACTTACTGTTGGTCCACGAAGGTGAACTTTCCATCAATTGCGAAACGAGTGACAAACTGGACAGGTTTGACCTTGACTTCTTGTGCAGGCTGACAAATATTGTTTGGGTGAACACGACACACAGCAACCATACACGTTATATGGGAGGACTCGTTATCGTCACTCTCAGCGTCCAGATGCGTGGAAGGCCAACTCATCATGTAACCAGTGCAATGGACAGTGCAGTACCGTTGAGACTCTAAAGGGGGAGACAGAGCACATACAACACATTTTTAAAGCTAACATTCGATTTCCAATCCTGGCCCTATCTTAGCTATCGTCAGTGAGCTTTGGTATTATTGAACACTTCATTCCCCACCTTTTTTCTTGAAATTACTGGGGATAATGGTTTTGCTTTCTGTCTTCAGAAATGTTCTGCTGTGCTTCATGCGGCAGAAAAAGGAGCGCCGTGCCCCGGTACACAAGTGAACTGCTCCCACAGGGAGGTCCTGCACCTGTAACCCTGCTATAGAACAGAGACAGCCTATCTTCAATATGATCTAATTACATTTATAATATAGTAAAACACACTAACAAGGCAAAGAAACAAGTCAAAATAGAAAAAGTGAAAGGAGAATCTGTGACCCCAAAATAAAGCGCAAATTGGAAAGCCACAAGAAACAAACCTAGGCTCTCTACTCTCTCACCTGTGCTTATAGAACAGCTTCTCAACAAGACAAGCCACAAACAAAATAAATCAGATCAGATAAACAGACATAAAAATCCAATTTATGTTTTTATTTTTATGTATTCAGACTTACTTTTGGCATCTATGAGCCGTTCGCGAGGGTATAATCCTGACGCTGACAGCTGCTCTTTCACTTTACTAATGTCTTTTGGGTGGATATAATCAAAAAGGCTCTGTCCAATTAGCTCCAACTGTAAACAAAGACATTGGAATTGTCAGAATCAAATCATCCACATCAGATCCCAGACCTAAATATTGTATGAGCTCATCAGCCAACTTATGCCTCTGAGTTACAGTATGAAACGGGATGAAATGATGCTCCATTACCCATAACAGGCTGACCCATACATTTTAGTGGTTCTGGAACCTTTCCTCGGGCCTGAACTAGCTCCTTTTATTCCTCGATTCAAAGCTGCAATAGTTAGTTGACAGGTTCAGGTGTTCACTTGTGCTAGCTCTAAAAACGTTCATATTGCTGACCTGGATCAATGAGGTATGAGAAACCAGGGCTGGCTTTAGCATTTTGGGAGCCCTAGGTAAGAATTGGATGCGTGTCTGCCACCTAACAGCAAAATATTTTATTGGCCTCACTTTTGATGGTGGGAACTAACATAAAAGTTTTAAAGTCAATTTTGTGCATTATTTTCTGCAGTTGAATGCACAAAATGAAAACGTTTCTGTTACAGTGAGGTGATGTAAAAATGTAACCATTGTAAATATGTAACCATAATGTAACCATTTTTAAAGTCATTATTCTTTTGTAAATATGACTAAGATGTAATGTCTACATGCTATATTTGGTATTAAAATGGTTTGCTCCATCAAGGAATCCAAATGTGTGTATGCTGCCATCTTGTCCATTTCAAAACGTCTCAGAGACAAATGGGTATTTATCACAAATCCTGCATGTCAGGTTGAATCTCGACTCTCAATGAGATAAAGTTTGAAATAGTATTAGTGTGTACACATGTTTGGATTACAACACGTGGAAAGGTTTTCACTCAACTACCCTGTATTTTCAAAATTCAAATACACTCCTTGCAACTTGACATGATGGTGCCATTTACAAATGAGTTGAAAACTCTCTGGTGGTGTCTTTTGGGTCACCCTGTCATAGGTAATAAAACATTAATATCCCATTTTATGCATTAGTCAGGAAAATGGCTGATTCAGCGCCACACTACAGAACCACCTAAACTTTCTGCTTAACATTCCTGTCTTCTCTTCAAGCAGCCTGTCCAACAAATAATTCTGGGGACCCTTTTTGACTCAATATTTATAATTAAGTAAAACAAATATAAAGCATGAAACCGATTCAGTTTCAACATTACTGTAAAGTTTAAACGTGTTTAAAGGCCTAGTTAGGTCAAACACTGATGATTTCTTGGACTTGGAAATTCAGATTTTTTCATATAATAAGGTCTTTGGTTTTTGATTAAGAAATATTTGAATATAAGTTACCTTCTTCTGGTGAGAAAATTATTTGGCTTACTGTAATACCTTAAATAGTTTGAGCATTAGAAAAAAATCATATCAATTTATTGCAAAGACTGCATATTAGCTTTAACTCTCTTAAAGCTCTTATGCAGTCTTTGCAATTCAAGAATTGTACATGTTAGATGATTCCTGTCACAGGTAGTCTATAAGACAAGAGACACTAATCAACTGTTTAGACAGGTTTATCAGTTCATTAAACTGTTGCTACAATATCAAATTAGCTAATAGATAGTATAGATTGATAGAGAAATGGTTGGATTCCACACCAACAATTAGCTCAATGTAGAATTACAGGTTCCACCTTACCATCTGCAGATGCTCTATAGATATTTATAATATCAATGGTTTTTACATAGTTCCGGATAGCGTTAGGCTATGGATATGAGGGTTAAAGTTACAAGTAGTAGATAGTTAATTGAAATATTCTTAATAGTCGGTATAAAATCTGTAAAACTTCTACAGATTGACGATCCAAGCAAAGTGTTAGTGAATTAAGACTGCCAGAACTGCTTATTGTATAGAATAAACATTTGAGTTCACTACCCGACAGTAGTTGAGGAACTTGGAGACAGATTCTGAGGTAAAGAGGATCTTCCCCCTGTCACAACTCACAACGAACAGGAACCCATCTGCAGCCTGGAGAAAAGAGACATGGCGCAATCTCAATATTTCTATCTGGGAAAACACTGACATGGTTACGGTTTTAAAACCATCATTATTGATACGCTGTCCCCAGGTAGAAGAGGTGTCTGATCTTCTCTGGTGATACTGTGCCAGGTCTATTCTTCAGTCATTTGCATTTGTACACTGTACATCATTATTGTGACGAAGCAAAAGGGCGAGATCCCAATATTTATGGTTAATATTATAGTACCCACACCAATACCAAAATGTACGGCTATTTTTGGAGCCTAGTAGCCACATCCAATCAACGCAGCTAATTGACACACCACAAAATCCCAATCCGCTGTCTGGCTGCCACAGTTCCAGACGGGATTGATTTGTTTGATTGGGGAAGGAGATTGAAACCGGTTTAAGGGTGTCCCACCATGAGCACCAGTTGCTTGAGATCGTCCTGAGGCAGAAATGAAGGCTTGTGTTTGTGGTTAACATCAGTAAAGGAGCTGCTGGCACCTGCTGGGGAAGCAGACAACCAAGCTGTTACTCAGTCGGTCTTGTACCTCTCACTTTTGAGCTTGGCATTTCTATCACAAAGTTCAACATAAAAATTAAAAAGTGCTATATACATACATTTAATAACTTCAGTATAACCAGCAACAAATGCTGAACATCATGGGGATCCAAGCATTCCATGCAGAGCAGTGTGCTTCCCCGCCACCATGTGTCTTACGCTCAAAATGCATTATTATAGCTTGATGAGGTCTGTGCTAATGCCCAGAATGCCAGGTGTTATACCATAGTACAGGGACAGCCTACCTTTCAGAGCTTTGAGATGCTGCACAGCCATTCGCAGCACGGTGAGTTTGTCAAGCTTTCTGGCCATGGGTTTACAGGAGGGGATCATGGCCGAAAGCTCCTCGATGAGGGTGTTCATTTTGTCCCTCCGCCGCTTCTCAATTTGGCTATGTGGTTCCCTATGAATGATGACACAGGTATACTGTAGTTTATCCCTCTCTCGCACACAGCATGCTAATAGCTGTGTGCCAGAATCAAAACGATGCACTCACAGCTACATTTTCAGTGGCTGTGTTTCAGACCAGTAGAAACTAGTCCACACAGAGAGCACGTTCAAATAAGTATAACAATTTACTAGCTGACAAATATGTCACCCAATTAGAGAGGAGACATGCAGGGACCACAAACCGAAACAAATCTCCTCTCATTCTATGTTAGTTCTACTCATTATATCAGAATGCCCAGAGGCTTACCTGAAGCATTTGATTTTGACCTGTTGATCGTCATCTTCTGACCTGAATAGATAGAGGACATGTACATGACTTTTTGAAACGGGTCACATTGTCACCTAGCCTGGCCCTGGGAGACTTGTCAAGATTAATGTTGAAATCAAATGAATGAATACCTGTTCCGTTCATCCTCCATGTCAACATCAGTGTTTTCCCTGCAGGACAGAGAGGGCACAGCATATCAGTCCACCATGTCAAAGCCAGAAGGATCGTGTTCACTTCATGATCTCTGCTTTTACCTGTTGTCTAGATCCCCTTTCCGTTTCCTGGGTAGCTCCTGAATTGGCATGGCTCCTGCCAGGTGGGGTGTCATAATGTCAGGTTCAGAGTCAGGAAGGCAATTGGTTTCTCCTACCGGCAAGTGTGCTAAACCAAAGGCACAGTAATCTAATGAAAGATTAACATTAGCCAATACATCTGTAGTCAAAATGAATGTGTTACGTTAGAATTGTCATCCTTATAATGGGTTAGGGCTTTGGATTTGTGCCTTGCTCAATTATATTGTAATGCCAAAGAAATTCCATATTTTTTAATTGAAAACATTAACCTTGGAGCCTGTCCCTAACTGAAACTCTGAAATAAAGGAGAAAATAAAATGATTAATGAATTTATTCGATGACTTATGTTGACCAGAAGATGGCACCATCTAAGTACCATCTCAATATCATCTCAATGGATTTGAATTGAATTTCACCTCACTTAACCCAAAATAACCCATAAATACTGTATTTTGCCTGGAACCTTGTATTATTTCAACATGTGCTTGGGTATTTAACACGGCATTGTGTTAAAATTTGAAAAGAAAAAAGCTTAATTAGCATTACACGATGCCAACTTACACGATAACACCCTATCAATCTCAGTTATGGTACTTGCGTATTTTCTTGTGTTGAGAAAATAATAAATGTACGTAATAAATGTACATAGGCTACTGCCCAAAGTCCAAATGGGAGCCCTATGAATAAATTCTCTCTTCTTTTAAGCCCATTGACAAATTATTCTGAGCGTGGGTCAGTTTATGTCCAAGTTTACCACTTGCATAGGGAGAAATGGAGTCAATGCCTAACTGTTGCCAACTACAGGTCCATGTGTTGGTCTTAAGAGTAACCTTCTTTCTTGTAACTGATCATCTTGAATGCTTTAAGCCTGACAGGTGAGGCTACAGCTGAAAGAGTTCTTTATCTTAAGTGAGTGCATTACAAGCAGACACCATAATGGTGGGTGCCTACCCTCTGTCTGGCTCAGACAGTCTGTCTCTGTTGGCACGCAACACGTGGTGGATTTCCATGTACTGGGTATAAGTCACCATATGAGGGCGTCTAAACACTTGCTCTCCCCAGTTTCTTCCAGCACGTGGCACGTGAGGGTTTCTGCTATCACCTTACCTCACTGCTTATATAACGCCGTAACATTGACCTACTTCCTGCATCAAAGTGTTGTCATACTTTTTTTGTGAGGTGACATTTTATTTGTTGAATAACCGCAAGACATCTTTGGATCATGAAACCATTCAAAGGTTGACCTACATTGTTCTCCCCTTTGTCCATATGATTTGGGAATAATGTCAAGAATGTTAAGACAGAAGACGAGGGGAATTTGTGTAAGTTAGTTTTACACATGTCTGGCAAATGGCACTGTGATGTAGTAAAAACAACAAAAAAAGTGAAGAATAAAGTACACGATACATCAATAATAACCATTAAGGTAGTATATCAACACAATAAAGCACTTCATATTGAGTTTGATTAAGTGTAAATAATTACTAAACTTTTTTTAATTGAATGCTAAACACTTGTAAAGGCTTTACAACTGGTATGATTTGCAGTGTGGCTTCTAATGCTAAGAAATACAAGTATTTAGAAAACAACTAAGCCGTTCTGGCGTGTGCATCTGCTAAGGTAAACGGGGGCAAACAAACTGGTTATCTGGATCACAGGCTCCTCCAGAAAACAGTGGAGCCTACAAAATGTATGAACTGAATAAAAAAAAAGCTCTTTAAAGTTTTCATCTGCAATACTTTCTTCATCTGTAGAGTAGCAAGCAGACATGGCCATGGTTAACGACTTTTGTGCCATTTCCAAGAATCTACATTCTTGGACCTAGGCTATATCTGTACGTCATTCCTGACGTAGATCTGAATGTAGAAATGCCCTCCCCTGCACTCTGACTCTTGCCTCCCCTTAGCAGCACACCAAGCATTGAAAAACTGTTGTATAATTAAAGCTGAGCAGGTGGAAATATTCCAGATAGACATGATGGAACTGCACTCATTTTCCCCATTTACTTAATTCTGTAGATACTAAATTGTGTCAATAGGGTTACATGGTGAAAATAGTTAAAACATTGTTTACATGGTATGCCCAATCAAGTAACAACAAGGCTTTTGGATGCTTGACTAGATAGTCAGTAGCTCAAGATGAAATACATTTAAATCCAATTTTAAATTATTAGATATTTGAATAACTATAAACTAATCAAATCAAAGAATTGTAAAGGGAATAGTGGAGATCCCCATTTTGAAGGGGGAAGACAATGTCTTGTCATCTAAAGTTGGACATTATGTGGGGTAATGGTTGTGTTGGAACTTGGTTGACCCACTTCGGAAACAAAACTCATCAAGTATTTCCTGGCAAATACTAAGAGGTCATATCCTAGCCAGGCAGCCTCTTTCCATGGGATCACCTGCCACTGTACCCTTGAGCAAGACAGTTAACCCTTAAATGCTATTGTTCCCCCGACCTCTGCAGGGCGTGTGTATGGGCCTCGGGGAGGGTTTGGTGCAAGCAGAGACAAATTTCCGTTCCATTTTTCTTCAGTGTGGATCCAGATCTTGGGAGTTAATATGAGATCCAGAGGGGAAACGCAAACCCACTGACAACTAAAAACCAGACATCAAGATTGGGTGAAGCAGGAAATTAGAGAGTGGCGCAGAAACCCTCTGAATCAGATTCATTTTCCAATTTCCCCTGACCAGGACACAAGAGGACACATCTGGTCCTGGCTAAGATGACGGTACAACATGTAAGCCCCATGTGATCGAGCAAGAAGCCTCTGGTCTCGATGGTGCAGCAGCTGAATGATACTCACTCCTGGCCAGCTGATGAGGCGAGGACCCCAGGTGTGGGTCCTGGTCTTCAGCTGCGGGTGATAATGATGATATGGAGTGGCATTCAAAGCCCATGTAAAAGAACCCTCCTCAGATGGGCATCCTGGTCCCTCATCATTCATATCCCCTATTCCTCAATACCCACCTGTGGCTCCTGTACAACAACTTACTAGACCTGAACATTGTAGTCTGGAAGGGTTTGCAAAGCCACTGAGTGGACAGCATGTAGAGTACAGCACTAATGTGTGGGACAGAGTTGATTAAAAAGCAGGATAAAGACAAGACAATAAGATGGAAAGTACCAGGTTGTGTATAAAACACCTAATTTCACTTCTGGAAAATCAGAGACTTGAACAATCTATTCTCTCCATTTTTGCTGTATGTATTCCACTGTGATTTTGTAATTATTTTGGGTGGCTATTACACAGCTATTATGAACACCTTTTTCCACATGTTCTTGATTTTTGTGCAGGGCAGGTGAGTTCAAGTTCCTTACAGAAAAACAGTGTACACGTAAGTAGTATTTTTAAGTAGTGCCCATGTTACCAATTACAAAAACATGTATTATCTTAACTTCCCTAAGATACTTATACAACACTGTATATATTTTGGTTTCTGACAGGTAAGTTATTCATATAATTGCCCGTCTTCTTTCTCGTCTTCCCCTAATAAACTTACCCCCGCCACCGGCCTTATGCAAATATGGAGGATCCGGTGAAGTTGTCATGCACAAATATCCTCACAAATCTTATGTGTTAATAAACTCCTTTTCAAATTTGGTGATTTAGTCATTAATCGCCTTTCAAATATAATGTATGCATCACAGGACACATGTACATTAGGCTAGCCTAGGATTTATTGAGTTAATCTACAACTCACGCCCCCATTTTGTTCAGAAAATTATAATTCATAGGAATCTGAACATTGTTTCCTTTGTTTTTATTGCCACAAACATTTCGTAAACACACACAAAATACAATAATGATAATCAAGAATTATTAAGACTCGAAAATTCTAAACTTAAAACAGAAATGTTTAAGGAAAAATAAACTTCTGGACATCTGTAGCGTATGAAAATGTTGCTTCATAGCTCTACACATGAGTTACTATACGCTAAATACGCCTGGGCGAGTCGGTTGACATTCCAGCACACCCAAAAAGCACCCAAACGACTACCTGCAAATTTATGATGAAAGAATGCCCCCAAAATATGCCCAAAAATGTTTGATTACACGCGTGCATCCCAGAACAACCTCGAGGAGAGCGTTTGTTCCACTGATCTACTGACCTACTTTCTGGAGAATAAGAATTCCGTACCCAAAGAAAAAAACATGGAAACAGCTCCCCTCTATTTCACCCGGTGCATAGCATCGACTGCAATATTACCACCACATAGACAACAGCGGCGCTTGGAGTATGAATGGAGCCGCAAGAGCTCATTCAAGTACCTGTTCGGTTGTCCGCGGTCCCGTCATTGCCACCCGCCGCTGAATTCTCCACCGACATGGCTGGAGCCGGTCAGCAGGAGACTTACTCCGCTGAACATGAGGAGGTGGTAGTGGAAGTCTAGATATGGTAGAAGTAGGCCACTGTAGGAGAGATGTGGAGAAGAGGCGGGGGATCTGGGATGTTGTATAATGGACTTTATTTTTTTCCTCCTCTCTCTGCAAAGGCGGCGGCAGGAGAGAGGGGAGGTAGCTATAACTGTGCACGTGCAAGGATAAAGAAGCCTATGGTGAAATGTGTACGCAGTCGGGAAAACGCGGAAGAGCTCCAGCTGTCTCTTTCCTCATTTACAGTCACCACTACCCTGGCGTTCATTCACTAGAACTACCGGTGCGGGGGTTAGGCTGGCGTTGCTGCAATACCATTGGCTGGAAATCTCATACGCTTTCACGAATCATCTATGGGATTTCAACTGATACCATACACAAACAAACGACCGACGTGTCCTTTGCGTGATTAAAATCGGGACTGCAGAATAAGTTCATTTTTAAGTCTGATTTGAAACCAAAGAAAAAGGTTTAGTTTCCCACGTAATATTTTAAGGACGTAGCCAAACTCACTCCACACTGCTTTCTTGAAATTTCGCAAAAAAAGCAATCAAATGCGAACTTTCTGTATGAAACGGCTCGAAGGGTGTGAAAATCGATTATCATGTGCGTTTTATGTTCGAGGATGGTTAGTACCCAATGTTGGTATTCCGGCAGTGGAGGCATCGAGCTGTTAACACGCTAAAGCCGATATCACCTACACTGACATTGTATGCTGTGATGTTTTTCCCCCGAATATTTCTTCCATCCAAGAAGTTTTTAATCAGCATGTGAATCCCCTATTAAGTTGTTTTGGTACTTTTACTTATGCTCAGGCTACAGTCTACCAGTCAACTTTCTATCCTGACCTATCCACATAGTGAGATAGTGGTAGGTAGAGCGTTTGATGGATTTATAATAGATTGTTTAGCCATCAAACTCATTATCATAATAATCATAATCAGTACAATCAAATCTGCTACAGTGTTCCATAAAGACCCTCAAAAACATAGAGAAAATCTCATAGGCATTTGAAACTGGCAGGTGAATTATTGTACATGAAAGTGAAGACACAAGACTCTTAGCTTAAAAATCCATCTAATGAGAGTACTTCAAATGTCTCTTGTAGGCCTAGTCTACCTGCACGTTTGTCAACTCTACTGGTAATGCCAGCAAATAAATATGCATATAGGCCTTTCAAAAATAGACGGGTCAAAAGATATGCTATGTTTAAAAAACAAACCGTAAATCATTTAAATTACTAAAAATGTCTAGCTGAATTGATTGTATAAATCCGAGCTCGAATTTAGCAGGTGGTCAACAATGTATCCATCAGCATGAGCTCTAAAAGACTCCCTCAACAAAAGCAGTTTCCTCCAGATCTGTCCCCTGCTGTGGAGCCAGTCAGTGGTGCCATAACATTCTCCTTGGCCAAGTAAGCTACAGGAGGAGAGTAACAGAGTTAAGAAAGTACAATAAGCTCAAACCACAGCTTGTCTAAAATGTTACTGAAAGAGCTATACCAATGGTATCTGTGTTAGAGCTCAAATGGTTGGAATTTGCTCAACGGGTCAACTTCCAACTTGTTGCTATACGAAGAGATTTAATTCCTTCTATGTCCAACATCAGCTTGCTGTTTTCTCCTGTCACAACCTCCTCCCTGGGAGGCCCCTCAAGTCTATGCTGTGGTTTCTTGGTTCTGGTCTACTGTCCAGGCGCTGTCAGAACCTGCTCAGTGGGACCTGCATGTCCCAAGCTTGGGTTTCCCCGCTATTACCACAAAATGGTGTCCTGCTTTCTCCAGAGTCTGATCGTCTGCTCTCCTGAAATCTCCACAGGTGCTGCTGTAGAGATATAACGGGCCTCAACACCAATGTTGGGCGCCTCTCCACTCGTTGCCAGTGTGGAATCACAATCTACAGTCCAGAGGCCCTTGACACATCATTAGCATCATCCAAATTCATGAATCGAATCCGCACCTCAAGCAGCAAAAGCTGAAACTCGTATAAGTGACTTAGAAAATCCACCAAGCTAGTGAACTCTTAAGTCTGTGCACGTAGGGTAGACAGCGGTGTAGTCTGGCTGATAGACAACGTGAGACCTCCTCTGTCACGCCACCCCAGATCTCAGTCACTGTCAGTAGATTCTGAACAGTCAGTGTAGAGATCAGTCTTCTGAAGCGCATCCAACGGCATTGGTTTGCTTATCCCATAGCTCGCTCTACAGGAAATATTATTCCGGAATCCGTACTCACCAGAAGGAACTTTCTGCCGTCTACCTTGATTGAGCTCAAAGATGCCCAAGCTGCCACAGGGCACCACTACAGTGTGACGAAGCAAGGCAACCGTATTAGATTGCTAACACAGGAAATTGGGATAATGCAATTGCACTGTCCTCCATGGGATCCCTGGGTTAATCAGCAAGTAGGTTACAAACCCTGGTCACCTAGCAGTGACTTTACTGCACTGTTCAGGGGCCCATTTGAAACATTTCCTCAATATGTTGTTCTGAACCACAGACTGACCCACAAGCTGAAGGTATCTTTTCCTTTCACCTGTTGCCTTAGTGGTTTGTGGGTCACCGGCAGCCTTGTCTGGAGAAGTACTCTACCACATATTGCTGT
Organism: Esox niger; assembly: GCA_016801105.1. Lineage (NCBI taxonomy): Eukaryota > Metazoa > Chordata > Actinopteri > Esociformes > Esocidae > Esox > Esox niger. The sequence goes on along the minus strand of JACXGJ010000120.1, from coordinate 108,301 downwards.
TTACTGGGTCCAGCCACCTAACTATCTTGTATCATGATTTTTGTTATAGGTCTCCAGAGTCCCTATGTCCTAGATTTACTCTGCCATGGGGTTCTTATCTTACAAGCACTCGCTGCTGAGCTCTTTTTGTTTGCCAGTTCCAGGGCAAAAGTGGTCCGTTGTCACCCAAAATCTGTTGCATCTTGATGGCTCTACTTTTCTAGAACTCCCTGGTCAGACTGCACTGGCCTCTGCCATGTCACTCACCTGGTTTGTTGGCCATGCATCCTCCTGGTGGGGTGGCCAGATGCACATGAGAACAACATTACGTTTGTCCAGACATCTGTGTTTTTGATGGGGAGCCAAAACATGCTCAAGGCCTGGATTTTCCCTTGTCTGGCTTGTCGAAAGCTCTGTCCTTCTCCGTGCTGATGAACGGAAATGGCCTCATGTCATCTAGTGTTATAGCGTTTTGTGTAGAGCTCACATTTACACAGTACATGTGGGGGTGGCTGTTCAAAGAAATCATTTTCAGCATCCTAACTGCATGCATCTTAAATATAGTTCCTACATGTTGTTACTTTAATCTGGCAGGCAAGTATATTTTTCACATGTATTACATGCATTCAGCATTCCTTTTTAATGAGCACTGAGGCCAATTTCTGTAACAAATATGCTCTAAAGACATCGGACATGTTCTTGAGATACCTGTGGTAGTTGGACCTCATCCATTGTGACAAATAGTGCTCTAGAGCCCTGTTCTATAAAGTCTTCCTAGGTCTGGTTTTTACCTGAAAACATTGTTTAAAGCAATTTATTTGAGCAGTGTTTGTGTATTTGCTTGTAAAAACACCACAAAATTAGAATAAATACAAATAAGCATGAATATACTAAACAGCAGAGGCGTTGCTAGGATCACAATACATTCAGTGCTTTGCCCCTCCCACCATCCCTCCCATGACAGAAAGTTCAGGGTTTTGTATTTCGATGTACACACGGAATTATAGATTAACAGATCTGGGGATTTTTTGGGAGGGGTCAATTTGAGATCTGGATCTATTCATAAAAGATCCGGAGCTATAGCCCCAGACGCCCAGGCATAACGACACCACTGCTAAACAGTAACAAGAATTATTCTTGTCCAAAAGGTAATTGATAACTTCTGAGACAGAGCTAGAAGAGATTTCATAAGGATATGTAAAGAAAGTGGACAAGTTGAAGATTGATAAGTCTGCATCTGACCAGCTGTTTGCATTTGATCAACAACCCTTGTAGGTGACTTTCTTAAGGGGTGTAAATCCAATGAAGTGCTTTCTCAGCATCTGGCATTGATCTGTCATCAAAGTCCATGCAGTGATCATCAGAAGTCTTACAAGAAATTGCCATCTATAACTGATTAGCCAAAATATCTTTCAGCATGACAATTACCCTGTACACCATTCAGAGCTACTTAGAGCAGGAAGCAGACATCTGCAGATAAAATACTTGTGGTATTTTGACTCTCCACTGCAGCAATCCTAAATCAACCTAGCTGCAGGAAAAATAACAAAAAGCAGCTGGATTCCATGATTAATGAGGAAGTCAAAAAAAAATCTAGAAGAAATCTTGCAAATGGCTGAGTAGAATTTATTACAAGGCAACTTAAAAAAATAGGACATGACAGTCTACCAAAGATAATTGCTCAGTTTTGCATGGCTAAGATCTGTATATCAGGAAAATATATTTGAAATTAAGGAATGTGATGAAGGCTTTCACTGTTCCATTATTTTGTTTCCTAAATCGATTCAAAGAAGTCCTTTTGATGCACTGGATTAGGCTACTTTTAAACCTTTTCAATTAAAATGTTAAATAATTTAATTTAGAAAATGTCTGTCCCAGAGTGAATATATATATATATTTTTTTTAATTGTGCATTACTTTTAAAAGGTGCTTTTCCATACACTAGGTTCGCTAGAAATGAACTGTTTCAGTATGTGGGTTACAACAATGCTTGCTAGTGTGAATGTATGTGACTACCTAAAAAAAACATACAGTACGCTTACGCGCCTAAACTCTTTCGCGTAACCTTCCCCGATATTTTTTTTGTCTCTTATCTAGTGTAATTCGATATCTGCACGAGACTTTATGTAAGTGTTCGTGTGCACGTGCCGAACAGAATCGTGTTGACCTATATATTGATGCGTTATATAACCATGTAACCGTCACGTGTAGCAGCTGTCTCATTACCGTTTGAAGCCTGTCTACAGCGAAAGTAAACGTGAGACACAGTGCACTCTAGGTTACAAGCCTGCACAACGTTATATAAATGTGCAACAACAACAAAAATAACATGAAGGTTAGTTTTGAGCGTCATGGAGAAGGCATTTAAAGTTGCCTTATACCGACGGTAATTAAGGCAATGAATTATGTGATATTGTCAAAACACCGCAAATGAAATGAGAGACTTGTATTCTAAAGAATAACTATTGAAAGTAGACTGTTTTCGGTCAAAATCAGTGCCTTAATTAATTTGCGAAAATATGCAACCGTGAGAAATGACACGTTGGATTTTTTTACGCAAAATATTTTATGTTAGGCTATAAATAATGTTGCTCTACCCAGTTTAATTGAACATGTGCTTTGTCACACAGCATCTAAATAAAAGCATGTCATTTGCGTCATTAGTGGCAAATGAAAAAGGCTTAACATTTGTTATAATTGGCCTTTTTACATAGCCTAGCCTACTTTAGCCTGTTATATTAGTGTTGGTGTCCAAATATTCAAAATCTAAGGCGTCCTATAGCAGGCTACTCGTGTACCAGATGTATGCTATGTAAAATGTTTAAAATCTCATTAAAGACCGTTATGATGAAGTGTAAGCTAAACATTTTAAAGTCGGGGGTCAATTCGAGGAAAACGAATGTTTCACTGGCACACAAGAACATCTACTAAACCCAAGGATTTCCCTGGACCTGTTTCCGAAACTTGTTGATTGTACTGGGTAGAATTGTTGCGCTCGACTAATGCTGGTCTTGGTGCAGGGCAACAGCGCACCCTGCTGGCATGTGAACGAAATTCATGCTCGATAGTCAAGTGGTTGAATTTGCATAATAACATTTTGAACAATCATCTGAAAAATCGCACATTTTCTTTTGACGTGGCCAGTGTCCCTGACCTCTGTCGCAGTCCCTTTTTATGCTGCAATAGTTTGCAAGTGTAGTCTGGGGTTTGCGTAGTGAGGACTGCCTCCTATCATATACTCTAAGGACTCCTAGCTACTACACCCCCCCATATAGTTTGTAAACACTAAATAAGGTGTCAGTACCTGTCAGTACGTTAAACCTTTATCCTCACTGATTGTTTAGGATAACCAGCCATTTAAAAAAAAAATTGTAATGTGTTTATTCTTTTGAATAAAATGTCTCTTTATTTGCTTGCTTGTTGTTTACCATGTCCTCCAGAACTATCAAGGGGCAGTGATTGCCATGGCCAAAGCTTGATGCGACAGTCCATGAACCATTTACTAATGGATTCGTAGGTATGCGTTGGACTGTTGTCCTGCTGAAAGATTCCACAACGACTCAATTTTAGCCTCCCAACAGAGGCATTCAGGTATAAGCCTCCCGGCAAGGGAAGACATGTTTTAGCTTCCAGGCCGAGGCATTCAGGTATTAGCCTCCCGGCACGGGAAGACATGTTTTAGCTTCCAGGCCGAGGCATTCATGTATTAGCCTCCCGGCAAGGGAAGACATGTTTTAGCTTCCAGGCCGAGGCATTCAGGTATTAGCCTCCCGGCACGGGAAGACATGTTTTAGCTTCCAGGCCGAGGCATTCAGGTATTAGCCTCCCGGCACGGGAAGACATGTTTTAGCTTCCAGGCCGAGGCATTCAGGTATTAGCCTCCCGGCACGGGAAGACATGTTTTAGTCTAAAACAACCAGTACTCGATGGAGCCCGAATTGCTATGTATGTTACTAAGGTTCTCAGGGCCTTAAGAAATGAAAATAAATACAAATGTATTAATAAAACAACATCACAACAACACACTTCTCATGTTTGTACTTCTAATAATTTGTTGCCAAAATGCTTTATTTTCTCATCTGACCATAGAACCTTGTTACAACCAATGGACATTTAGTAAACTCCAGGCACTATTGTTTGTGGTTTGGTGACAACATAGGATTTCTTCTCACAACACTCTCAAGTAACTTGTTGGTGAAATGTAATCGTTGTTTTGGAGACCCCAAGATGTAATGGACCCCAAAATGTCACCTTGTCTATTCCAGTATACATAAGAAGTGACATAGATGACCACTTAAAGTTTATTTCAGCCATTGAACTCTTAAAGGAAAATCAACATCACAAAATACATCAAATAGATTTTGTTAATAAAACTATCTTGGAGTGCCATTGGAGCATTATTTTGATGATTTAATAAGCCCATCTATTTTATAAACCCACAAAAAGGTTCTTTAAAGTCAGGACTTTGATGACTTTTGTTGCCAAAACTGTAGGGATACACAACACACACACACACACACAACAAAAAAACAAGTTGTTTTGATCACTGACAGTTATTCCCTTTACCATTCAGATACAGTGGATCATTGCACTGAGGCAACACATAATGGACATGCATAACATTGAACGGTTAACGCTAAGATCAGAATCAACTGAATGAGAACACAGATACAATGGAGACCTTCTGAGGAAGAGGCCATTTGAAGTTAATTTTGTTTTGGCGAGTTACCCTTCCTGTCAGTAGAGTTGTCAAACTGGCAAAAGACTCCGGGCTCAAGCCGGTCATCATTGTGCTGCAGTGTCATAACCTGGACAATTGTAAAGAAACATGTGCTGTGAACTTTAAGTACATTTGCACGTGTTTCTTAATTCCATCCAAGCTTCGTTAATGTTACTAGTTATGCTCCTGTTTATGCGTACTCAGACAAAAATCTATATATTTTGGAAATTGGATGAAAAGACCCAGAGCTGATGTCCCAGAAGCCCAGGTCCAAGTACGCTACTTTCCCATTAGTACCGTTTATCCCCTAATAAAATAAGCACATATTTATTATCCATATTGTCTGACTGCCTATTTCCTAAATACATTGATTGTAAATGTAGCAAACAATCTATTGCGATTATACAATATGTAATACACTCAGTTCAACAGTCTTCAAAACAAGTACGTTTGAATATATTCTGACTATATGCTGCCATTTGCTGTGAAAGACTCTTCCTTCTTAACCCGTGAGTATCAAGTATTAGCTACACACATTTTTGTTTTAGTTAAACAGTTCTCATGGGAAATACTCCTTGCAATCTCATTTTACAGGAATAGTCAACAGAGTACATTAAAACACTAGTACATATCTCGCAAAAAAAAGACAAAATATTTGACATAACTTCCCCAGGTACACACACGCACACTTCCACACATACACCCCCTGTTACATTAATAAGTTAAAGCCTTGAGTAGGGATACAGCAGGGTAGGTCTTCTTCCATTACAGCAATATTTGAATTTCCATGTTTTTATAACATGCTCCAGTGAAGGACTTATATATAGCACTTAAAAGTGATCTTTGTGAAAGTCAGCACTCAAGTTTAAGTTGTAGCACTTCCCGAACACATTAGCTGATACATTGTTCTCTGCACGGTGAGTGCTCTTTCTTAATTCTTGATTGCTGTGATGCACAATTTGGGGAAGATAGTATGAAGAAAAAAAATGTTTGAGAAAAATATCCCTCTATGAAAATAACGTTAGGCATGTCAAACACTTTGTAAATACTTAGTAACCATATTTTTCTCACCAGTTTGTGATACCGAATTTGTGATTAAGGCCCTGCTTCATCACAGTATCTCACAGCAGACTCAATGTCAGTCAATGTCGAGATACATCCTGCAAAGCACATTCAGTGCCGTTCTAACTCTTTTCAAGCCATTTGCTCAACCAGGAAGTCTAGACTATAAGCCTCAAGAACCAATCTTCCACTTTGAGCTCAAAGGTGCAAACAAATTTTTTAAATGTACTTAAAACAGATTTCTCTTTCTATACAACACTCACATAGCTTTTACTTCCCTTATTAAAAACTTAGTCGGTTAAATGCTAGCTGCTGATTTGTTATATTTTAGCCACTTGGTTTTATTTATATGAATCAACCTCATTAGTGTTTATCAGTTCTGCTAACGTTTGTGGTCTTAAACATTTGTTTATTGCCAAATTAGCTGACATACATACATGTTTAAACATGCTCCCAACCACATGGTCTTTGAGCTTTGACCTGGGCCAGATGGAAACAATAGATCAATTTCTTGGACACAAAAGTGTTGGTTTAACCACCTCAACACAAATAAATCACACTCACTGAAAGGAAATTTTCGACAGCTACATTTAAATATCTATATGTGACATTACACACCGTGGGGGGTTCAGGGAAGTTGAGTAAGAGTTTGTCAATATTTTGGAGCATTTTGTTCCTAATGGATGCATTTTGATGGAGTGATGTAAACTGGAGTGTCAACATTTTTAGGTGTTCTTTCATAATGATGGTGCATTAAAAAAAGCTTGAACTACAAATGGTGCGTTTAAGTTTAACCTGACAATTACATCCAATTCTCTCATCCATCTGGCCAGGGCTAATCCTATACATTACCATTTCAAATCTCAACCACTAGCAAACAACAATTTCCTATCCATATTTGAAACTGTTAAATACATCGTTGATCTTTATGTTCTGCTGTTTTGGCCAGGTAAATTGACAAACCAGGTCATCAAGGCAATAAACCGATATCATAATGAATAAATCCCAAAGCCATAGAGACAAGAACTACTGGCCCACCCCGCCACACTCCATGTTGGCACTGTACGTTCCATGATGAAATACATATTATTTGCATTGTAACTGGAATAAAACCATATGGAAACTATTGGCTGAACCAAGAAAATGTGAAACCTTTGAACTTCATATATCTGAATGGTTTAACAAACAAAGTTTTCAACATTAACTATATGCCTCTCTTCAGTCATATTATTAGATGAGGTTGCAAACATCACTCAGTCCCCCCAACAAATAGCCCGTGCGTGGGTGGAGACCTTCCACAGCTGTTTAGACCCTGCAAATCAGTGTGAACATGCAGATATAATTGAGTCACCCAGTAGTCACTTAAAAGAGAAGTTCAGTATTTTCAGGCTGAGGAACCATCTAACATCGTCAGAAAACAACAACAACTTCTCCTTTAACAACCCAAGCAAGAGCTAAGTGAAAAGATGACGCGTGTTATTTACATCCCCGTTGCTTGTCATTGTCTAGTGCCTCGAAGGTGACCGAATGGACTTCTGGCCTTCCTCATGCATAAAACCCAGAGGATCCTGTGCATTTTAACGGCCCAACCCTGTTTCCACACTGGTTCTCCACTCTCTCCCACTGTCCCCACGACCTGCTCTTCTCAGGCCTTCCCAGCCTTCATGTAGGTAGGGATGGTCCCTCGCTGAGTCAGACCCTCAAACCTCTTGTAGGTGTAGTTCAAGAACACCCAGTCCTTGGATTTGAAGTCTGGCTCTGACACGTTGGCAACTGAAACAAACAATAAGAGTTAGTGTATTAAGGGTAAATACATTAAATAGTTGTATTTGACCATGCTCTACCATGGTACTATTCTCTGAATAGGTAATTGTTAATATAGATTTTATAGTTGCAAAATTACAGGAACTTATAATGAATGTACTAGGTTCCACAAAATCATGTTTTGAAGACCCCCATAATCAGGAGAGAATTAGCCAGTTATCTGCAATCCACCAATCAATATTTTTAGAAGACCAGGGAATTTATTTAAAGTAAAAAATTTGCTTTAATACCCTTTACATTATAATTCATTTAATGCCTACAGTAATTAACTTTGAGCACCATTTAATTCATGAAATGTGTAGCTATCATCATCATCATCATCATCATCAGTTTTGTTATTCTAACTATTATTATCACCTGGCTGAAGGATGTCCGATTCTGGGAACTCATCAAAGTTTGATGTGTCATCAATGCTCTTGATCTCAATGGAGATGGCGGCTGGTCTTTCCCTATGGATTAAAAGCATGTGAGCAGTTTATTCAACAGAAATAGTCTTCATACTGCCTTACTGGCAGCCATCTTTAAAGCATCAGAGTCAAACCAATGATAGCTGATGTATTGTGGATGAAAAATTACCTGATTGCATGTTAAAGCTCATTCAAAACATTGTGACTATCGAAGCACGTGCGACAAAGCGCTCTCAAGAATGACTGGCCCCCTGATAAACATGGACGTTTCAGTGGCTTTGACGCTGTGAGGCAGCCTAGGCAGACAGCTTATTTTCAACATCTTTAATATTTGACAAGATTTTTAATATTTGAATTATTAAACTTTTTATTTTAGGTTTTGAATAGGGAAGTAAGAACAGATTATGTCTGGGTTAGTATGCCTTTCCTGCTTGCCAATTTGATGCCAAATCATCTCTTTAAATAGCTAGAAATGCCACCGAGATTTAGCTAAGTGTTAGTGTGTTTCATTTGAACAGCCAAGCTACACCTATTTATGTAGTGGGTGTCCTAAGCCATGAGGAAGACTGCAATGTCTGGAGAGATGGCTGTAGCCTAAGTAATTCATTATTCAGTCTTTGGATTCATCCAAAACTTTGTGGACTGCCATCATTATGTGGGGAAACTTCATGTACAAGAACAAGGCAATGGCTATGGAACAGCTTCAGTCATTTTACCATTACCATTGTACTGTGCCTTTAAATTTTGAACTTGAGACAGTTTAGACTTCTAGAAAAGGGTTAATAATAGAGGTTGGCTGATAATTGGAGGACGTTAGCTAAGTATCAGCTGAAGCTGCAAGGACCCTGCTGGGAGGTCAAAATCCAAAGTCATTTGCCCCAATGCAAAGTGAGGATTGGCCAAGAGATTTGAGAAGAAATCAATGGATCACACGTGGACCATAGCGAATAAGGTGAATTTTGGAACATTGATTGCAACTGGGTTCATTTGTTAGACAAAACAAAATATCATACCTGATGTGTTCCCAATCCACAGGCTCAAAGAAGGCATGACTCTTTATCTCCTCTACGCTCACAGCGCCAACACGGTTCTCAGCATCATTACAGTACCTGAAAAGGGTTAATGACGTTGGAACACCAAATCATTTCACATAATAGGAAATCCATTGTGTTGAAATAAAATGTGCCTCACTGCATGTTTAGTGCAAGCAGCTTATATACAGCTGAATTAAGTTGAGAAAAATTATGTGGCGTCAAAACCAAGACAGAGAAAAAAACAACACAATAAGACTGTAATATATACAGTTCTGTTGTTTTTTTATGCAAGGTCCATAGCATGACGAGAATAGAAAAACAATAATATCGACTGTGATTAATTAAAGCTGATGAGTGATTTCATATTTTTATGATTCTTAGATCCTCTAATTAACATAAAGCCAGTGGTTTTGACACCCAATGGCTAAATGTTTTTGCGTAGGTCAGACATAATGAAGAGGGAATGATATGCTCTGTATGCCAGAACCATTGTGGAGTTAATGTGAACGAGGGCTTAACAGCCAAGCAGAAACTAAGCTGGATGCACTTAAATCCCATAAAATGGCATCAGCAGGCACAGAACAAACAAAACAATAGGGTAAAAATTCATAAGCAAAAAAAACCTGAATATGTAAAGAATAAATACAGCTCTGGAAAAAAAAACTAAGACAACTACACCTTTTTCTTTCCTTTCCAAACGAGGAAAGGCTTTGAGTGAGGAACAGAATGGTTAGAATTAAGAGACCACGGCAAATTGAACACTTCTGTTCCTCACTCAAAACTTTCCTTTTCAACTTTTTTGGAAAGCAAGGAACAAGGTGCAGTGGTCTCTTAATTATTTCCAGGCCTGTATATATGTAGGAATACATACATTGCTTGTATTTTAGTTGCTATTAAGCAGGACACTGTAGTGTGCATTAGCTACGGAAGTGGACATGGACAACAGGGAAGATAACACTATAACTGTTGTCCTTTTCAAATGTGTAGCCACATTATATGAAGTCAGAGGGGCATCCAGTAGAGCGCAGGAGTTGGAATACAACCTTTGCCAAATATTGAGCCAGGAAAACCCCCAGCTCAGATATTTACATTGTACCATACCACGGAACCAGCTGTACCTCTCTGCCTCGGTCTTGTTGAACCCAGAGAAACTCTTGACAAATTCTGAGAAAATATACGCATTTCCTCCACCTAATCAGGGAGGGACTTCAGGGGCATGGTCAGTCGACCTGAAGGGGCAGCTTCAGCCAGAGAATTAAAAAAAATGTCTTGAAGCAATTGTTCGACTGTCTCTCTATGCCCACAACTCTCTCACATAGGGGTTGGGTGCAGGTGAAGCATTAATGTAAAGCCCTGGCCTGAGGCTAATGAACACATGCTATACACAGGTAGACATCCATACAGGGCTTCTCTAGACCACCAACCTGAGAATCAAGTCCTTTGCCCTCTCTGAGATGGGTACTTCCGGGGGAAAGATCAAGGTCTCCTTCCAGTTCATCACCTTCCTATACGTTTCCTGGGGTGTCTCCGAACAGAACGGGGGGTACCCTTGGGGAGAGAATATTCAAAAGTAGCACTAATGAACTAGCCAGCCATGTACATTTAAAATAAAATAGGTTGCTCATAATGAAACGTGGGCTTGGAGTAATTGACTTAACAAGAGACATACCTATAAGCATTTCATACATAATGACCCCAAGAGACCACCAGTCGCAGAGTTTGTTGTATCCCGTCTGCAGAAACACTTCTGGGGCAATATAGTCTGGTGTTCCCACAGTGGAGTAGGCCTGTTGGTAATAAAGATCATTATTAAAGCACTCCTTAACAGGGCTCCTACCTAAAGGACCAATAGGAAGAGTAGCTAAAGTCTAACCAGTTGTCTTCGGTTCTTCTTCCATGTCTCTGCTTTCCTCTTTGAGTTCATGTTTTGAAAGGCTGTGGAATTTTACAGAGACCACATTGTATTACTGTGAGAAGAATACTTTGCCAAAATGGAAGATGGCTTAATAACCCAAATGTTTTTAGACTCACAAAAGTCACTGGGAGGGTTGTGTGTGAGGTTTCTGTAGAACTCTGTGCGGTGGGCCTTCTTCAGTCCAGTACACAGCCCAAAATCAGAGAGCTTCACATGCCCCTGCACACAAACACAATCTTCTCATTACAACGATCCAGACTTGTTGTGTCAGGAATGCTTCTCTGTGTGGCTCTGAGCAAGTGTCTCAATCTGTGGAAAGTGTGACAGGGCCTGGACCAAAACAGTGACTCACCCTGGAGTCCAGAAGCAGGTTGTCAGGTTTGATGTCTCTGTGGATAAAGCCCAGTTGGTGGATGGAGTCAATGGCCAGGACAGTCTCTGCGATGTAGAACTGGGTCGCCTCCTCCGAAAGGGTGTCCTTCTTCATTAGTAGGGTCATCATATCGCCTGCACGTCATTTCAATATTACACCACATTAAATGCACGGTATATTTTATGTGCGTACAGATGGCAGGAATAAAACATACAATAATGCTACTCAACGTTGCTGGCGCATGCTTTGACGTACAAACTATGAATACATTTGAAGATTTTGAAGTTGGGATCACCTAGTCGTGTGATGTGAGTTTGGCCTCTAGTGTGTGACACCATTTCAAGGTGAATGAATGCTAATTATGCAAATGGTGATTGTCATAGTCAATACACCGAGCATTTTATTGAGACAGCTCAAAACTCAAACATTTGGTTTGGATGCTTTTGCTTAAACGGTTCAGCGGTTGTTTCAAGGTTAAGAAACTGTAATTATGTGGGAGGTGGCTTGTGAGGGGAAAGTGAACGTCAGTTCTCTGGCAACAGTTCTGATGGACATTACTGCAGCTGATGTGGGGCACCTGTGTAATGATCATGCCGTTTAATCAGCTCCTTGATGTCACACCTGTGAGGTGGATGGAATGTTGCAAAGAACAAATTCACACTAAAAGGGATTGTGCACAAAATGTTAGAGAAATATGTTTTTGGCATATGGAAAATTCCTATTTAGCCGATGAAACATAATATATTTTTTCCAGTGTCATTTCTTGAGGTGTTGTAGCCAAGAAGAGAAACCCACCTCCAGGTAGAAATTCCATGATGAGGTATAGGTTTCTCTTATCCTGAAAACTGTAGAACATCTTGACCACCCAGGCCCCATCTGCCTCAACCAGGATATCCCTCTCTGCCCGAATATGAGCCACCTGCTCCTTCTCCAACATGTCAGCTTTCCTCAAGATTTTCATGGCATAAATGTGGCCCGTGTCTTTCTTCTGCACTAGGCGGACCTGAGGACAAAATTTGTTACCATCTAAGTATGTCACATATACATGTAGCAACAATTTAGGCGCAATTAGGTCAAAGATCTGGCTTAGGGAGAGAACCACATGCTTTTAGCTTGTCGGTGCATCTGTTAGAACCAGCGACCTTTCATTTGCAAACCCAACATTCTTGACAACAAGTCAATCCGTCACATAGCAAATACTCAACATAAAAGATTCCACACCTCTCCAAAGGCTCCTCTACCAATGACCTTGAGTGACTCAAAGTCATCCAGGCCCAGCCGGGTCCTCTTCAGACGCAGGAACTCTGTCTCCTTCCTGGCATGCTGAGAGCGCCGCATCACTTTCTGCAATGAAACGTAGGCATTGAGGCAAAAGCTCAGTTCCATTCGTCTTCCTCTAAAGAACCGCATTGTCTGTCACACAATTGCAAAATAACTATAAATAATCATCAGTAGTTAATCGTGACTAATCACAATGTTTGAATTCCTGAAACTTGGCCTTTAATAAAGTAGAATGTTGACAGAGGTGCTGATTTATTATGGACAATAAGTATGCTTTGTTAGGGACGAAAACCATGATCTGAATCCAAGTGTTTTTAAAGCACATTGTTCTCAAAGTGCATGTGAACTAGAGGACACTTCCTTGTTGAGTGAGTTAAATAAAAAAACATGAATGACTCCAGTCTTTACCATGACAACGTAGCTACATTCACTTCAGCTGATAGGGGACCTAACATTCTGCAAACACGACATACAACAATAACCAGGTATAGGCAATAATACTGAAAGTATATTTCACCTCTTAAGAGATAACAGTTGTGTTTTTCACTGGTGTGAGGTATGAGCCAAGTTCTAGTATTTGCATGGTACAAAAGCCAACCCACTATAACAGCTGAACTGCTATAAATGTATTGAGTCTTCCAAACATCTAATAAAGCACATCTGATCCGCCCTGGTTCTTATCACGCTGCGTGCTCTACCAAGAAGTGTAGACCAAAATCCTTATGTAAGGAACACACTCACTGGTCTTCTACTTCGGCTGAGCACACAGGCTGAGCACACCGGCTGAGCACACAGGCTGAGCACACAGGCTGAGCACACAGGCTGAGCACACAGGCTGAGCACACAGGCTGAGCACACAGGCTGAGCACACTGGCTGAGCACACAGGCTGAGCACACAGGCTGAGCACACTGGCTGAGCACACTGGCTGAGCACACTGGCTGAGCACACTGGCTGAGCACACTGGCTGAGCACACTGGCTGAGCACACTGGCTGAGCACACTGGCTGAGCACACTGGCTGAGCACACTGGCTGAGCACACTTCTTGACCCAAGCTGAGACAAGAAGTAGCTAGAACACAACAAGGCAAGTCAACCATATTTTTCGATTACTAACCACCCAAAACCAACTGTGCCACACTTCGCTGGACCTCTGGACTAATCCACAAGCTTGTAGACCGCTTTTCTGATTAATAATCTATCATCACGCACAGCCTTTTATTGAATACAATCCTTCACTGCGTAAAATTTATACTGCACACAAGTGTGCAGGTTTACCTCTTCATCTATCAAGCCCTCCTCATCCATGACTTTCTCCAGCTTCTTCTGCCTGGAAAAAAAGGGGACACAGTTTATCTACAACTTTCATCCCGAAAGACTTTCATCTATGGACATTATGCGGACATTTTTTATTATGCTTTGACTGATTTCGAAATGACTCAGGTGCTGTTCTTACTACAAAGTATTCCCAAAACACAAGTCCTCATAAATGTAGCCTAGCTCAAACAAGCATGCAAAGTCAAACGGTAACCTTGGCAATGCCTGGCCATCAGCCCATGAGCAGACATACACAAACCTCATCTCTCGCTCCTCATGCTGTGTTAGCAGAGTGCTGTAGAAGTTCTCCAGTGTCAGCTTGGCCACAGTCACCCTCTCACGGGTGTGGTTGCTCATGGGAAGGGCAGCTGCAGTCCCTCCCGTCATGGCCATACTATCCTGTAGGGAAAACAGGATTATGCCACGCTCCGAGGCCCTTTGCACACCTTCATATTCCAATGGATACACATCGACTGAAGTTAAACGGAAGCCTACATCCAGGGCCCTTTAGTTCCTTTCTCAGAGACCCTGTACTGCTGCGGTCTCTTACTCAGTGCCATTAGTCTGTTTTAATCTGTCTTTTGGTAGTACAAAGCAGTAATGGAAGCGCACTTGACTGTCAGGTGGAGAGTAGAGGGGCCATTGTGTGCAACGGGGGGAAAAAAATCAAAAAAGTTAACAAATATGCAATTAAGAGAGAGTGGTGTCTACCCTGCCAGTCGGCACCAGACAGGAAACAACTCCACTTTAGCATGAAAAGACCCAGTCATAATGCCAGAGGGAGGGGGCCGCCTGGGACATACATCCAGCCAAGTAAAACACGACGCTCTGTACACTTTGCAAAGTCTCTATAAAGACTGAGGTAAAGAGTCTTGGGAACACTCGTCACTTGGGTTGGGCATGTTTACTTGTTCAGTTCCTACAAGGCACAATGAGCAACAACTGATTTGCGGATGTCTTTCTATGCAAGTTGTGCAAGTAACTCCTGGTTCCCTAACCTTTTAAGATAATTCAACTAGTATTGTGTTTTTTTTCTTTCTTTTCCTTTTTTCTTTCCTTGTGTTAAAAACAAATAACATCACATTTTTATTCACATCTGCACTAGATATTGTCTTTTGTAGTGTTTCACTTATACAGAGGATGTTTGAGAACACATTATTGCTGGCTAGGCAGATGTATGCAGACTTAATGTAGGTAATGTGAATTTGATTTTCCACAAAGGTTTGGGTGTACACATTCTGACTTGATTTAAGAGTGACAATTATTTCCAATTAAACTATTAATTGTATGCAAAACTAGTTCCGATATAAAAAAATTGGGATCTAAATGCAGAATTGTAATGTAAGGACATGTTATTATTTCCCTCAGTTTAACTATAATAGGCATTTAAATTAAATGTATTCATAGAACGGCTCTTTGACGAGTTGTAGACATATTTTACTTTTGTATAACCAAGCATAATTGAAGAATCAAAGTGAAATGTTGGCCATACAAGACTTTTTCAAGTCTCCATGGGAGGACTTCAACTACATAATAAAAAAATTCTAAGCAAAGTACTTCGCTCTGCAAGTGACTTCTGTCTTGCCACTCCACCAATAAGACCTTATTGATGAAGCGCTGCAGAGATGGTTATCCTTCTGGCAGGTTCTCCCATCTCTCCAATCTGTAAGATTGCAAAATTGGGTTCTTGGTCACCTCTTTATCCTAGGCCCTTCTTGTACTGTTACTTTGTTTATTCTGCTCTAGTCAGAGTCTTGGTGGTTTCAAACTTCTCCCTTTTCACCATGATGAAGATTACTGTGTTCTTGCGAATGTTGAGTGCTTTAGTAGCACCAGAGTGCTCTTATAGGCGCTCACCATATATATCAACTGAATTTGCTACACGTGAAATTTAAATCAAGTTCTTGAGACTGCTAATCGAAGGACACAGGATCACAGAGTTATAGTTTTAAATGGCCAGTGAAAATAGCGATTGCTGTGTCAACAATGTGGCTCCCACCCAATTTAACCTCTGATTAAGAGCTAATAATTCATTTAAATTGACTCATTTCATATATGAGCTGTAAATCATTGACATTTTAGTGTTGCTGCTTTTATATTTTAGTTATATTTTGAAAATTGTGGCCTATTTAACACAGATACATTGGCATTGTAAGCAATGTAACCCATCACAGCCGTTGTCTTACATGTGTTATTGCACATTTTGCTAATAGCCAGCAGAGGGCAACCATTATGAATCTATTTTCACATTAGTTTAGAATGGTTTACAATTCGGATTCTCATTGTAAAGTAAAAGATATCCCATTCTGGAACTCTGATATGACTAATCATTTTATTTAATGCTCAGTAATATACACATTTGGCAAATAAATGATGGTATATTTTCAATATTCATGTTTGTTTTTTGAAAAATCACAGCTGAGGTAAAGATATTAAAAAATGTTGTGTTAAACAAGATATCCCAACCTTAGTTACAGAGCATAGCATCATGTGACGATAAGGTTTGCTTCATAGTACACAGGCCAACAAACTAAACAGCTTGATGTCTTATACTAGAGGAACAAATTGCAAAATGTCTGTAAATAAATATTACGAAATGACAAGCATCCAAAATAAACGTAACCTTAATAGGCATAATAACTTTAAGCACCTGAACTCGTTCCTTACAATTATAACGATTTTCTAATTAACGAAACGGTGCATATAGCTGCTGGCCGAAAACTATTCTTGAAAAGCTTTCTGTAACAAGCAGGCTTGCGTGTAATAATAGCTTTTACCTACCTCCGTACCCTGCTCCAGAGTCAATTGATGGCTAGACAAGTCGCCCAGCCCTGCTCCAATTTAAGTAAAATAAGGTCCGTAAATGTGGCCAGGAGATGGGGGAAATATCCAACGTTTAACGCACAATGCACACACGTAACGTTACTACTGGGTGAAATTAAAAGACTCGAATCAATGGCAATTATTCCTGACATTTATGACTACAAGTGTCCGGTAATCGCTGCTCGTCTCCATTCATGTATCGTCGACGTCGAGTTCACTCTGTAAATAGTAAAAAAAACTAAATCTTCCTGGAATCGATGCACTAATACAGAAAATATTATAAATTAGGAGATAGCAGACAATTCATGGAGGAACGAACAATTCTCCGCCCAGTGGACTGGCGACCAATCGTGTTTAGGTTGTCGCCAAGCGTCACAAGGTTGCTCAGCTAATCGTTACGAAATCCTACGTAATGTTATGGGGGTCACGAATCCAGAAATATACCAAATCATACTGGAACAAGTTAAATATTTCAAATCTTTTATAATAATAATTTTGTACATGTGTGCTAATGGTGGGGTTTTCAGCTTGCTATTTGAAAAAGTGTGTCCTTTTTCATAATTACCCAGAATGCTATATGATGACAACGTGAGAGTAACGTAACAGATTAAAATCGAGTTACCAATCTCTCCCATCGTATCTCTGAATAATAACGTTCTAATGACATAATAACGGAGTGACACAGATGTGAGCAAATAGGAAAATAGCGAATACATTTTTTTTTCTCCATTTTAACAAATCGATTTCCGAAATTATAGCCTCTGATCTGTCAATTAGAAGACAGTACTTTCAGGTCTGTAGCCCGTTAACGCATTATGGTTGCGTTCCAGGCCGTGTAGTATGTACATTTTCTTGTATTTTGTTGTTGGTTTTCTCTAGTGTAAATATACACTGTGTAAGATGCATTTTGTCCCCCATTTGGCTTCTAATCCCCTTTCGAAATTAATTTGATTTTGGTACACTTCAAAATCCACTGCAGGGATAACCATTGAGCATTTTTTACTATAATATTCTTTGTTAAAAGCAGGGTTTCACCTGTAGTATTACCCCTAGATGATCAATGTCTTCAGTCAACACTGATAACAATTAATAACATTGAGTTGTGGTGGGCAACCCCCTAAGCCTTCTGGCCAGTAGCCCTGAATGGCATTGACTGTTGTAAAAACAAAATGAATAAGACACCCTGATAGGACAACAGGTGAAGAAGGCGTTCCTTTGTCCATTGTTTTTTTGTGAGTGCCTCAGTTTCATGCATTTATATTAGGATTGCTCTCACACATCATTCTTCACTTTTATTGTGAAATTAAATTAAATAGGGAAAACAAAAAACAGAAATTTGACTAAATGAATAAGCCTAATACAAAGATTTGTTCGGCACAAACCTAACAAAGCACAGAATGCAAAGAACACCATCCCTACTATCAAGTGTGGTGGTGGCAGTAGCATGTTATGGAGATGCTTCTCGTCCTCAGAGATTTGGGCACTTTATATAAAAATGTATGGAAGCACATATAGACATATGGTCCTTGAGGAAAACATGTTGTCCTCTGCAAAAAAGCTTAAAATGGGGCCATGATAGAAACCAACTATTTTGTTAAGGTATATACTGCACATCTCAGGTGAACCAAGCTCATACAATCTTACCCCACACAACCAAATTCTGTAATTTGTTCAAAAGTTGTTATAAAATTGATTTATGGAGTTTATAGTAATTGAATGAAGGTGTATTATCTTTAATTCATTTTGAAACAAATATTTTAAAAGTAAATTGACATCAATGAGTACTTAGTGGGACCAATGAAAAAAGTCAAGCTTACTTTCCAATGTAACAAAAGATGATTGGAAAAAATCCACTGTTGTTTAAATATAACCAGTAAGTGAAAGTCTACAAAAAATATAAGATATAGGGTATCTGTTGTTTCCCATTGTCAGGCACTGTGGTACTGTTCATTAATTCTGAGCCACATGGAATTTTGATCAATGTGATGAAATTAGAGAAAATAAAGATTATGTACATAAGTTCACAAGTTACTAGGTAAAGAAGATGCTAAAAAGTGCACTTTGAATGGTTCTTTTGTTCAAAATGGTGTACATTTCTGCATTTGCTCCTCCACCATAGTTAGAATTTTACAGAAACTGTAGTGTACAGTTTGTGGCGTTTGATCACATGCCTGTATTAAACAGTATGTAGTCAACATGGACAATATATACACCCATAATACGAGAAACTATTAATACTAATGTTGATCATCATTTTGAGAAAAGCGATTCACTGTAACACACAGTTAGGATTAGTGCAGCATATAAAAGGGCAGCTGCCTGTGTAAATTCTTCAGTTCAAAGTCAGAGATTGTTTTATCCCCCCTTTTCATTCCCCATTGTCGAGAAAGTATTGACATCAAATCACTGCAATTTATCAGTTTCCAGTTCATAGTTGTTCTGTCCCTACAGCCCAAGAGGTACACCTCCCAGTCAAACAAACATGTTCAGAGAATACAACATTATCACCAATGGCAGTCAAATGTCTTCCACTGGTCTTTAATAAACAAGTGCAGTACCATGAATGTACATATAGCTGAGCGGGAAGAATAACTATAACTCCATCTAGGGCATTCTGAAATATGTAGCGCCAAGGTCTACGGGCCACAGTTTGTCTGTGTTGCATAATAAATTGTGCATCAGATTAAACATTCAACATAAAATGCAAAAACCTTTACAACATTTTTAAATGCCATTTATGCCTGAAAATTATAAACAGTTGGTAAAAACACATTCATAAACAAATAAAACACATCGGTATAAAATAGTTCGTAACGACAAGGTTTGCTTGTACAGGGGTATTCTTTCCTGGCATACAGCATGTCAAAAGGTAGTATTCAATTTAGGATGGTTCTGTTCTTTTTACCAGCTGTTTTCAGTTTCTAAAAACATCTGCTAACATTAGCAGTCAGCGGACCCGGAAATACTATCCTCAGAATTAACGGGGTTAAGAAAAAGACAGCACATATTGACTCCGGAACAGTGCCGTTTAATCCAAATTAGCATGTGCTAAGAAAAACACAAAGTGTACAGATAGTGTTTTGGCAGAACTCCAGATCCTTGCCTCACTGAAACCCCAAAACCCTTATAAACCAACCAAGAATATCGTCCTGGAGAGGTCAACTGTTCAGGTCCACAGAGTGGTCTCTTTATTTGACTTCCTGTATACACAGATACCTCTGGCGTGTTTGTGAGAAACTGGTGTGAGAATGTCTTTGGGCTGTGTTGCATGGGGTCAGGATTCGGGTGGCGTGGGCTGGCTGGGGCCTCCGCTGCGCGTACGGAGTTGTGACTGAGCGATATCCGCCAAGGCACTTTGTATCTTCTCCAATAACAAGTCACCTCTGTAAACCACTTCCTCAAGACGCGCTGCTGCATCATGGTTCTCCTCCTCCAACTGCCGCAGACTGGCTGCCTGGGAGGAGTGTCAGGGAGTAAGAGAAGAAAAATGATGAACAGGAGACGGGAAGAGAGGGGAAAGGACAGGAAAGGAAGCCCAATAAATCTCCATCAAACATTAATAACTGTAACTTAACGTCAAAACCGAGACACATGTGAATATTTCCCACTTATGTACACTTTTAAAAGATCTGCTGTGACAGCCCTTTAGTTTACTTAAAGTGATTTACCAAATCACTTTTTTGTGTGTCAGAGGCACAGTTCTGGAAAACAAGGCTAATGTCAGCCCGCTTACAAGTATAACTTTGATTGCATCCAAGTAGCTACAGATTACAGCCAGTCCTTTCCCAGGACCCATGTGCTATTTTTAAACTTAGAAGGGAACTCTCACCTTCACTTGAAATAACTTACTATAATCATTCTCAACATGGGAATAACAAACTGGTTGGGGTTTTTCAGCTCCCGTTAAATCGCAGGATTAAATGTCATACCTGTAGAGCTGCTGTGGACTCCTCGCTTGGCAGTGAATCAATCAGAACGTCCACATCCTTTGCTGTCCGAGCAATCAGTGCAGCAAATAATTGGGCATATTCTACAAATAAGAAAATTAAGAAAAAGAAGCATTGCTAGGTGTGAACTTTTAATACGCGAATATAACTGCCCAGTCAAAATGATCAGCTGAAATAAGCATCTGCAATGTGTCCAAAAAGTGTTTCCCAATACTGGCGGCTAACAATCCAAGCAAATGGCAAAGGTGTCCCTTGAATACGGATCACACCGTCCAAAGGCAAGCATCAATACTGCAACTCTTCAAAGATCGTGCTTGCTTCAAGTGGCTTGCTCATGAAACCCAGACAAATTCCATGATTTGTTGGATTTTCAGAGAATTTAAACCGTAGCTCATTCCTTTGGAGCTAGGATTGTTGATTTTGGAATTGAAAAGCATTCACCTGTACCTTCACCTTAAAGGAATGGCAGCCGTGATAGAGATAAACATAACTGTGACCTATTGGCTTATCTCAAAGATAATCAATGCAAACAGGATACACCTGAGCTCAATACTTGTTCAAGGATTACTAAAAAGTTTCTTTGCTTTTTTGAGTAGACTGATGAGGAAAAAAACGTTTCTATTTATTTAATGTATTAAAAATGTAAATAAAATGCTGTAACAAATCAAAATTATTGCCCCCCTTTACATTAGCATTTTCCAGTAATTGTTTGAGATTTTAGAACACACCATTTCTCTATACAAACTTTTCCTGATCCTTGAATTCCTTACGGACTGCCCTCTTCAATTCAAATAACAGGTTATTAATATAATTAATGTCTGGAGTACATAATGACCATCACAAAATGTTAACTGTGGTCCACTGACCCATTCTTTGTAGATTGAGACCCATGCCTTGAGGGAAAGCAGTAAAGCCAGTGATTTGCTTGCTCAGTCATGTGGCATCAAAGTACACACTTCAGTCATACAAGAACAAGACTAGTAGGGCGTGTTGCAGCTATTAAAGCATTCTTGCAATCTCTTCTGCAAAAAGGTTCTCGGCTCATCTTCGCAAAATAACACTGGGGGCAAAATGCGTAGTTGTCTGGCTTAGCAAGCTACTTACTCTTTAATGTCATTGAATGTGTGCAGTCAAAAATAAGTTAGGGAAGGTTTCATAAAACCGAATGAAACATGCTGTTTTGTCAACAGTTTTGCCCTGTTTGAAGAAACAGGATGTGATCAGAACGTGTTCAGTATAAACTGTTAGACAACTAACTAAAACGTTTGGTTTGGCTAAATGAATATACCCCTTAGATTATATGACAACACGTTTTACAACTAATCAACGACTATTTTGTTCGGAAGAACAAATACCTTGCGAATCCGACTGATCGCGAACATCCAATACCACTGTCTTAACTTGGACATTACCTGACACCGTAATACCTGAGCTTTAGAAATGTCCTTACCCTCAGTAGGGTTGGATGGCTGGTCCTTGTTGATTGCCGTCTGTATGTTGTTGAATGAAGCAGGAGGGGCACATTGTTGCAATACCCCGATTGCATTGCAAAACTGATCGGCAAGCTGAATAACAAAAGCAACATATCATGAAAATATGGTCATGAGAACTTACTGATTTTATAACACAAAATGTAAAATTATGAGTTTGCTTGTTGCGTAGTTAACGTTAAATGAGGAAAAACGATATACCAAATACTTTCTGTGATATAACGTTGTTGTTAGAGAACTAACCAGCTAACGGTAACGCGCCAGTGCGGTGGTTATTCAGCCAAGCATTACACAATAGTCCAATTCGAAATACGACGTAAATATAAACGTTACGCAATATTACTTTGTTTTACATTAAAGTACTTCTAACTCAATAAAAATCCATACCGAATTGACAGCATCTTGAAGTTGCGTTAGTCTGTCCGCCATCGTTCTTGTTTCTCCATTTCCGGGCCGAGTGGTAGACGTTTCTTAGCGTGTTATTGCCACCTGCAGGTTGGGGTACATAACACACAAATCGAACGTCCAAAAAGAAACTAAGATCTGTGAAATTAAAAAAAGTGTTTTATCAGTGCAACATCTAATTGGGGAAAAGCGTCCGCTAGAGCCTGTCTTGGGAAAGCGAATAGGTTTAAGCTAATCATTAAACTTGGCACCATGGAATGTACATTTTGTACAAAGGCATAGAGATGGCCAGAGTAATAACGGTAAAAAAACGTGTTGAAGCGTGTTGAAAACGTTCACCATTTGAATTACGTCAATTGTGTGTCAAATCGAATTTCAGAAGATTTCTTCATCAACGGTTGTTATTTGATTAATAGGTTATTCATGAGACCACTTACTGGAACCCCAAGAGCAATCGGTCGGTTCATTATGCTAAAATTAAACCGGACTGTGTCTGGAAGAGTGTGATGGTGTGTTTACATTTCTACAGACGATTTTAGTTTTTTGGTTGTTTAATGTTCACTACCGAACAGTAGGTGGCGTAATGCACATTGTTTGAGGACCACTATTATACAGGAAGAAGAGAGAATCGAAATGCACCTTTCCATCTCGATGGTTCAACTAAAATTCGATCCTTAAACCCTAAAACCTTATGCACTTGGAAATATATCGGAGGTTTTAAGCAGTTGCGAACAATATGGGAATAGCGCCCTCAGATAGACGAAGTGAAAGATTCCCTATGTTATATCAATCGAATTATCAGATCTTCACAAATACATAGGGTTTAAGCGTCGATTTATGATTGGACGTTCTTACATACCGCGGCCGGAGCAGTAACAACAGGAAGTGTTGGTATACAGTTGGGCTACAGGGGTGTTTGGTAAGGTAAATGTACGATTCGCTAACCGATGATATATAAGTATTTTCAAAATACGGTTATTGCCAAATTGAGTCTTAGTATTCATTGTATGTGTTTTTATTGAACAATTTACTCAATTTTCGTATTCCTATAGGCTTGCTTACTGGTTGTCCAATTATCCTCGTCTACTAACGAACTTGCTATAGCTAACTAGAATCTTTCTTGCTACTGCCTAATTTGTAATTAAATCATTCTGAGAGATTGACTGGAAGGATATGAAGGTTGCGAACTAGAAGATTTTGTTTTGCTAGTAAGATATTTAAGTTTGGTCACGTAGGTCTAAATCAGATAGATAAAGGGATACCTGTGTCTGAATTGGAGTACTTCTAACATGATGTTGTGTTTGGATTTGGTGACTGACAACATTTCAGTCCAGTCATTTCGACATTTTTAGGGTCTAGTTACTACACTATAGCGCTGTGCTGTGTCAAGATTATTTTTGGGATACACGTTCATGTAATGTGTATGTATTATGTGCCAAGTTGAAACCTGATGATTACATTTGATTTGAGAAGTCTTTCAGGTTAGACGGCTTGGCACAGTCCTCCCAATGTTATTTTAAGACGTATTTGATACATTGTGGGATTACCCTCTAATTTAGCCTATTGTTACACCATGTCATTGCCTTCAAATCCCCGAGCAACTGCAAGTTAACGTTTTAAAGAACAAGGGAGATAAATTGAATGATGTTTTGGGTCATCTCAACCTAACCTTATTTATGCACATTCCAGTGCACTTTTCCAACAGGGATGTCGTGTTCATTGGAAAAGGTATTGTCAGATGCCAAGTCACTGGTGGAAAGACTTCGCAGCCATGACAATGCGGCTGAGGTGCTTATTGAACAGACTACTTCCCTTAACAAGAGGGTTGAGGCCATGAAACAGGTAATGCCTATCCAGCTCCTCTGTTTGTTGTTTGAAATGGTACAAACCTGCATTTAACCAACCTTGTGTTGAGTTGAACTGTGCTGACTGGAGTTCTGTGTATCCTTTTGCAGTATCAGGAGGAAATTGAATCACTGAACCAGGTGGCCAGGCATCGGCCCCGTTCCAGTCTGGTCATGGGCATTCAGCAGGAAAACCGGCAGATCCGAGACCTACAGCAGGAAAACAAAGGTATTGTAAGAGTATGTAGATAAATTGTTATACCTTAGGCGGTCATGTTTGTGCTTCATAATACGGGGCATATCTACAGTTTGAAAAAGGAGCCTGTCAGGAGACATCCACTTAAAAGTGACTTTAACGTATCATTACTTCTTTCCATGTAGAGTTGAGAACATCCCTAGAGGAACATCAGTCAGCCATGGAGCTCATCATGACTAAATACAGGGAGCAGGTCTTCAGACTCCTCATGGCCAGTAAAAAAGATGACCCTGCAATTGTCACCCAACTGAAGGAGCAGCACACAACTGTGAGTGATGTTTTGTATTGCACAACCATCACATTACACAGTTGTCCCATTTTTTTTGTGTATCCCCATTTTCTCCCTTCCCCTGTATTAGTATAAAGTATTTATATTGTATCCATGATTACAGGAAATGCAAGCGCACATTGACAAGATCAACGAGATGGCCACAGTAATGAGGAAGGCCATAGAAGTGGATGAAGGGAGGTTGTGTGAAGATGAGGAGAGGATCAAGCAGCTAGAGGTAAGCCACATTACATAGGGTTCACCATATGCATTTATTTCAAAGTATTAACATGACTTCATAATGTGCCTAGCATAGAGTGTACAGAGAGTGGGGAAATGTGCAGATGAACAGTGTCAATTTGATGCTGGTAGGTGTGATGTTCCTCATTGTTGTGTATGTTTTTGTCAGTTGGAGAACAGTGGCTTGCGTGAGCTACTGGGGATCAGTCGAGAGGCCTTCCTGGTTTTGACGAGGGAGGATGCCTCCGATAGCACATCCCTGTCTGCCCTGTTGACCAGCGCTGACATCAGCCACCGGAAGAGTTAGGCCCAGGGCATTAGCTTGGAGAGACTGCATGTGTCTGCCCTCCCGCTCTTACCTTGTACAGCCAATCACCTCTAGCCACAGATGCGAACAATGTCCCAGAGCATACTTACTGAACTTCTGCCAGTTACTGGTCATGCTGCAATGAAGCTACAGTATATAGCATCAGACAAGTGAAAAAACCCTCAAGATACAGCAGTTGGTTCTTGGCACCCGTTGTGCTGCCCATGGAACTTGTGGTGCCTGTGGAGTTGTAAAGTGTGAATGAGTGAAAGTAAGTACTGCTCGTGAATGACAATAAAAAAAACTTGAAGGAAACTAATGTTTAGTACACCCCAGTTGTGCACTGCAAATACACTATTTAAGGTGCCTGTGAGTTGAGCTTATATAAGGGTTTAAGCAGTTCCCTGGTGAAATCCTGTTCTGTTTTTTCTAGTTCGTTATAATCATTATTATTAGGGTTTGAGGAGTTCACTGTTGAATCCGTATTGTGTTTTTTCCAGTACATTCCTTTAATTATTATTCTTCCAGCAAAATAGGGTCCTGTGAGATAAAATGGTGCAAAGGTGCTATCTCCTCCTTATGAAAATTTTTGCCGAAGGGAAGTCTGCCATGGTGGATTTTCCTCTATTTTGGATGTTTTGACAAACACTTAAAAACAACTATGGCACCAAACGACTGATCTTCATGTACCTTCATATTTGGCATTTCGGTCTTCAAAAGTTATGTAAACCAAAGTTCTATAAGCCAAGCCAGTATGTTAATAAAATAAACATGAACCTGTGCATGGGCGTGGTTCCACATACACTGCCGTTAAAAAGTTTGGGATCACATGGACATTCCCTTGTTGTCCATGAAAACATACATGAAATTAGTTTGAATTAAAAAAAATAACAAAGTTAATAAGAAATAGTAATTGACAAGGTCAGAAATAATACATTTTCATTGAAATCATAACTGTGTCCACTAAACCGCTTTAGTTAAAGAATCCTCAATTTGCAGCAAATACAGCCTTGTGGACTTTTGGCATTCTAGTTGTCAATTTGTTTTGGTAATCTGAAGAGATTTCACCTAATGCATCCTGAAGCACCTCCCACAAGTTGGATTGACTTGATTTGCACCTCTGTACCATTTGGTCAAGCTGCTCCCACAGCTCAATAGTGTTGAGTTCCATTGACTGTGCTGGCCACTCCATAATAGACAGAATACCAGCTGACTGCTTCTTTCATAAAAAGTTATTGCATATTTTTGAGCTTTGCTTTGGGTCATGGAAATTGCCTCTAATCAAGCACCGTCCACAGGGAATGGCATGGTGTTGCAAAATGTAGGAATTGTCTTCCTTCCAAAATCTCTTCTAGTCTGAACAAATCTTCCACTTTTCAACCACCAAAGCACCCCCAGACCATCACATGGTCTCCATTTTGTTTGAAAGGCGGCATCAAGCAGTCCTCCAGCATCCAGTGTCGCCTCTTCACTCGTTGACACTGGTGTTTTGCAGGTAGAATTTAATGAAGCTACCAGTTGAGGACCTGTGCATCTATTTCTCAAACTAGACACTGTAATGTATTTGTTCTTTAGCTCAGTTGTTCGCTGGGCCCTCCCACTCTTTCTATTCTGGTTAGAGCCATTTTGCACTGTTCTGTAAAGGTGGTAGTACATAGTGTTGTACGAAATCTTCAGCTTCTTGGTAATGTTTTAATTGAATAGCCTTCCTTTCTAAGAATAGACTGATGAGTTTCAGAAGAAAGATCTTTGTTTCTGACAATTTGGAACATGTAATCAAACCCACAATTGCTGATGCTCCAGATACACAACTAGTCTAAAGGACAGTTTCATAGCTTCTTTAATCAGCATAACAGTTTTCAGATGACCTGATGGCTGCTGATAATGGGCCTTTGTATGCCTACATTTTGTAGATATTCCATTTAAAAAAATCGGCTGTTTCCAGGTGCAATAGTAATTTACTACATTAACAATGTCTACACAGTATTTCTGATCAACTTGATATTAATATTAACGGACCAAACGTGTGCGTTTCTTTAAAAAAAACAAATACATTTCTAAGTGACCCCAAACTTTTGAACGGTAGATAATATATTACAGTTAGGCTACATTTATTACATTGTGAAACATTACAAATGTATATCCAGAATTCTGTCTTTAAAAATGTTTTTGGTACAAACATTTCATGCTGAGATCTTAAATTGACATGAAGACAAGATAACACGTCAAGTAATATTTTCATGTTGAGATCTTAAATATTTTTTTCAGGTTTCAGATTGTTTTAATTTCCTTTTTTTAAATATTTTTTTAATTGGACAAATACCATCAGTAGACATGAAGAATACTTCCACAGAGAGTGAAGACATTCCCCTCCAATCCAGCAACCCACCCACCCCTCCTCTCCAGAAGCCTCTGACTCAATCAAAATAATTGGTTTACTTTGAAGTTATGAAACATTATATTGTAGCTAGTCAAAAAAATTAAGTCTTCACCACTATGCTAATAACAGTGGGGAAAATATTACATTCTGATATGAGTTTTGGCACAAATTTTAATTGTAAAAAACACTTGAAACCCTATTTCTATAGTACAAAACGATCATTATTCATGTAACCTAATATTTAGCATTCATGGATAAAGCTGTTTACTTTTTATATTAAAAAGTCCTGTATGTCAATCAAAATGTCTGCTCTGGATGAATAAACCTTGAAGTGTGGTTGTGCACAGCCATATTAATCTGACACAGATAATTGTATTATAAAACCAAGGAAGGTAACTGTCCTGAACACGTACAATATAATATGCAGGTCGATTCAGTTTGGCCAAGTAGTGGTGCCATAACAGCCACAAGACAATAGCTGTTGTTCTGTGTCATTCAGTGTGATTTCATATGATACACAGGATCTGGGTTGTAAGTCTAGTTCATGTTTCCTTTTGACCACATGGGGGCACTATTCTAAAGGAAAAAACATACTTGCCATATTGTATGCAACTATGGACATAACTTGGAATCGTGTTTTAAAAAAAACTTGCAGTCTAGCTAGAAGTAGCAGAATGCTGAAACCCACTATATGCTGTCTGCAGCTTACATCATGTAATGTTTTTGCAGGTTTCATACCCATTACATCTTATACTTGTAACAGGTACAATAACATTTTGCTGATGAACTATATGTTTGCAGAGAAGAAGCAATATTTTGTTGGCACAAATGTATGAGTTATGAGATTAGCCGCAGGCAGTCAGTTTGAATGCATCGTCTGTGCAGTCTTTGACAAGCAGATGTTCCGGTTCTTCAGGGAAATTATACAAGACCAGGCAATTCTGGGCACTAAGAATGTGGCACAGCCTCTATACACCTCCACATTCACTTGGTAGGTTGAACAGTGTGAAAGAGAAAGGTACATTTATTATTCAAAAAATATTTTATAAAATGTGGGAGACCTAGTTTCTGGCACTCTTTGGACTGGTTTCACAGACAGATTAAGCATAGTCTAGGACGAAATAAAACAAGCTCAATGGACTTTTCTATTGAACATAATTTTTTTTGTCCTAGACTAAAGTGTAATCAGTGTCTGCAAACCCGCCCATTATGTTAAGTTAATCTGAAGGTGAAAGGATAAAATGTAAAAGCTGTGCACAATCAATTCTGAAATGGAGGAGCAATAAGTGTATGTGGACAGAAGCTTAAACATCCTAATTCGTTGAATAAATGTAAAGAGATCAGCCACGGAGTATAGCCAAGGAGTATACCGCATGCATACAGGAAAATGTTGTGTGCAAGCTTTTCTGTAGATGCTGAAATACATTGCTGCATAAGACTTCTTATGACACCAGTTGTACTCCACTAGGCATCTAATTTTCCTACTCTTCAAATGTCTCATTGCAATTAATGAGTAGAGCAGGTAGCCTGTGCTGACAGTATTGATCATGTAACTTGCATACGTTTTGGCATACTATTGTGAACAGGAATTTTTCTATACGTTAAAATTCCCATGCATACTGACGTTCTTAATGATATGCTTTAAGTGTTTTTATGAACTTTTATTCAATTACAAAATCTCACAAACAAAACCCACTTTAGGCAATCAGCCCATTTTAAACATGACAAGGCACGTGAAAAGTTAAGCTCTTAAGAGCTGTAGTGAAATATTGTGAAAAGCTTTGTAGATCTCAAAAAAGTGTTTTGTCAGTATCTCAGTGCATACAAGCATTTCAGTGAGGACAGGGAACATTATAGCCATAAATATAGGTTTGGTGGAAAACTTATAAAAGTAGAATTGGAAATGTCTACTTTCATGCCAGTCTTTCCCATGAATGGCATTATAATCCATAAGAATCCTATCAGGGATCCCACTAATCCTAAAATACGAAAAATTATTAACATACCACATAATATTTTAAAATGTGTGTAAATTCCAAGGGTTTACAGAATCACTACTTGGA
The DNA here is from genome assembly GCA_016801105.1 of Esox niger. Lineage (NCBI taxonomy): Eukaryota > Metazoa > Chordata > Actinopteri > Esociformes > Esocidae > Esox > Esox niger. The sequence goes on along the minus strand of JACXGJ010000120.1, from coordinate 78,369 downwards.
TATTATATGGCATTTGAGGATATCTTACTCTGCATGAGGACCACAATCTTGACCCAACAGAAGGCTATGAACATAGCAGTTCTGAAGCTCTTGACAGGACCTACCACTTGGTTTTCGCTTTAAAATACAACCTCCTCTTTCAAGTTTTTGGAGTCTGCAAGTAGCAACTGATACCACAAGCAGGCGGCACTGGAGAAAAAATGATCTCTGTATATTTCAACAGAACATCTAATTTCTGAAAAATGTTTTAAATTAGTATAAAAAAGCCTTCTAAAAACAGCTGCAGATTGGTGCAAACTTGATGTACATTTGCGGCACAAAGCTTTCCACAACCATTGTGGCAAAACTGCGCTTATACCTCAGTGTCTTCAATCCCATTAAAACTGAGGAGACATGTTGCCTTGAATTGTACATTACAATAAATACCCACCAGATGTAGCTGTCAGTGACCCTTCAAAATGACTGGCTGGTTGATGTGCTTCCATCTTACGGTCCACATTTTTCTTGATGCTATTCAGTGGTTTATGAAATATGTTGCACATACTGGTTCACTGGTTACACAAGGAAGTGACACAACATGCTTCAAAATTACGATAAAAAGAGTGTTCCAGAGCGCACTATGAAAGCATTACATGCCAAAGATCCTGACAAGGCATATAAACACTCACTGGGCTGTTTGCATCTCCAATGCCATCAAAATACATGGTTCAGCACTGGCGTTTTCCATGTAGAATCCTATCCCCGTGCCCTTGGCGCAATCCCATTAGGGAGGATCAGTCAACTTGGCCGGGCAGAACGGGTTTGGGATAGCGGGGATCCGGTTAAAGAAGTAGGGGTGTGCGTTCGCCAGCAGGTTCAGTCCGGCCGGTCAGTAGCCGGGCTTGAGCCAGGAGACGGCTACGGAGCGAGGGTGTGTGGTGACTTGGGTCCAGGACGTTGGTCCTGCGGCGCTCGCGCTCTTGCTGCCACATCAGGTATGGGCTGGGAGGGAAGAACGGCCGCGTGCGCTCCCGGCAGAGCTGCATGGTGATCCCCGAGATCCCAAGCACCGCCCACACTGTGATCATGACGAAATCTGGAAGAGCGGGAATTTGACGGGAACAAAAAGAGGTCAGTGCAAAAATGTTGGAAAAAGGTCAACCGCATGCGGGTGGAAAAATAAAATACATGAAATTGTAATTACCGATGTCCTGGAACGGCACATCAGTGAAGGCCTTGCTGAAGTTGTTGTTGAGGAAGCGCTTTAGAATGTTGAGGGTGATATAGGACAGGCTGGTGTACACATAGGCATTCACAGCCAGCACCACAGCATAGGCTCCAACAACACCGCACGTCACAATGTTACCCTGCAGACACCACAACCACACAGCAAAATTACCCAGAGGACCCTCTCAAAGCTCCAAAGCGTTGGATGTTCTACGTCCTGTTCCATGCACTGGCATGGTGAAGTCATTGTGAATTGGGACTGCTGGGTTGGGAATCAGGGTCTACCTCTCTTGGCCAACGCACAAAGAAGATCGGCACCAGCAACACGATGCAGCTGAATGTCACCCAGAACACCACTTCTGAACGGAACACCTCTACGTCCCCTGAGGAAGCAGTGATGATAACGTCTTACATAACATACTAAAACCGCTGTTAGAAAGCTGTTACCATATTCTTCGATTACATACAGCAGTGATCTGAAGACCTAGCTTGAAGTGGTGAATAAAACTCTTACCGACAGGCGTGAAAAAGAAAGAGGAGGAGACGAGGAAACCCAGCATGAGACCGACCACGATGACACAGACCATGACCGACCCGAACCGCCACCAACTCATCACCAGGACAATACCCCCCACCACGCCAATCACTGCAGTCAGGGCCAGGCGGACTGCAGAAGAGACACACACACTTTCACTACCCTTGCAGAGGCCGAAATGAGGCTGAAGAAAATAAACGTGTCTCCCGGAACCTTATCCTTTCCACTTCGTGATTTAAATGCATAGATCTGTGTACATAGAAGAATACCCCCAAGAGTATGCTGAATTGTCACTTCCAGATCACCCACACCAACTGTAACATAACCATAACATTTTATCCTCAATCATTTTCATGGATAGCATGTGGAACACCTTACTTTAATGATCTAATTTACCAATGGATAGTCTGATTGCATTTCCCAGTTAAGGAGATAGTGACATTTCTTTGAATTAAGCTGATCTGGTTAAATAATAGAAACAAATAGTATTCTGTGCTTTCAGTAGGGTTTGTGTGGATGTTTTGATATTCAGGGTACATTATTGTAGAATTCCACTATGACAATGTGGCACAGAGTAAAGCTTCCTATTCAAATCAGATAATGGCATGAGAAAATGTACTGTCTATTTGGTTTATAAGAGACAAGAGATTTGTCTGGCCATAAAGCCAGGAAAAAGTATCACAAGATAACCTAGAACAAATGTGCAATACATTAAAAACAATGAATGTCTTACAAAATGTGAACTCCTTGAACTTACTGTCATAGTCTAGGTGGGTAGTCCTTGTGATCAGTACAAAAATGAAAAACGCTGCAAAGCCAAAGCCCATACAGAAAAGTTCTATAAAAGGGAAAGGGAAGGACAGGTGAATTTAAACGAAAGCAACATAAGTAAACAGGTGTACATGTTGTCACATAACATCAAAGATTGATTTCATAGACCCTATTAAGATCCTATGACTATTTTTCTTTCATATTATTCATACATTTTGTGTGTGGGAATAATAACACCTTTAACCTCCAGCTATTTACATTAGCTGGCTGGCATGAACTCTGAGTGAGAGTTGGACTGAAAAAACTAACTGGCAAATAGCCAGCTGGGAAATGCTAGTTATTAGTGGTGTTCTATGCTATGGATCTGGGTATGTACTGGCCTTCCCAAGGTTACCCTATAGTGAAGTAGCGGCAAGCTTAATTTGCTCATGTCAGCAATATTCTCCTCTACTCACCACATTTAAAAAAGCGGTGCCCAAAGAAGCACACAAAGAGGCCAGCTAAACCAGTGATTGTGAAGAAGATCTTGGTTGATATCTTCCCTAAAACAAAAGACATCAAACTTTGGTCATTCTGTCATAACAAATAGTCTAACTGGTTAACGGTCTCCAAACAGAGCAGCAGGCCAGTACTTGTATTTTGTTTGGATTTTACTCATTGCTTCATTATTATTGAGTAAACTTGCCATTTGGGATCAAGTCAGTTGAGTGAAATCAGCTGACAGCATATTCTTAGGGGGTTGTTGTTGACCATCCTATAACTGAAATACATGTCCTGCATGGGGCATCTTATAAGATTTCCCCCTGAAAAAAATCTCAGACCCAAGTGCCAAATGACATTATATGCTTGTTTCCCTTATAAACCTTCTGGAAATCAGAGCGGTATATTCATATCTTCGGCCATGTCCCAATTACCGACATACTGACTGACATTTCCATGCCCAAATACCTTTTCGGCCCAGTGCGGCTTTTCCCACTTACCGAGCGTGTCACAACCATCCAGGGTGGAGCTGAAACTGCAGGCGTAGGTGTGAACAGGGATGTAGGAGGAGGTGGTGTTAAGAACTGGGTCTCTGACTATGACAGAATAGACGACACCCTGGCCTGGGATGGAGCTAAACACTACTTCCGTCCTATCAGTGGACAACAAGGTCATGAGCTACAGGGAGAGAAAAAGGAAGAATGCTCACCATGTCAATACCAGCTAGTCTATTTTGAACTACATTTACACAGTCGTTGTCTCACCCTCTTTCCATGATCTTTCATGCTCTGCACACTGGCCACACTCTGGATGCTGGTGATTAGGCTCTGGTCTGATAGGTCATTCTCAGGCAAGAAGTACCGGTAGATGTCATATCTCAGGCGCCAGCGAGTGTTTTCTCCCATGTCAGTGTCACAGGGAGCTGGATTGGAGCCTCTGGGGGGTCATTCAATTTTCTTTAAGACTAAAAATATGTTTTCTTTCTACCATCTCGGCACAGGATTTATATATTTATTACAATTATTTGCAGGCGCATGCAAATCAGAATAATTTGTTGATATTTGGTTGCCTAGTTATTGACATCAGTCCCAATTTATAAAAAGGCACTTCAAAGGGATCTTCAGAGCAGATTAAATGTCAGCATTTAAACTTAGTATGCCATTAAAAATACTAATCAGTTCCCTCGTCCAGAAACATTAACATCCCCTGGGAAAACTTGTGATTTATTCACCCAAGGGATCGTTGTGCATCAGGACCTTAAAGTCACAGAGCATCAGAATGTAGTGCAGGAAAGTACCACCTACAAATCATAGTTATGTTTATACTAAACCAGAGACAAACGTTTACCGAAATCACAAGTAGTTTTGTAGCCAAAAACGAATGTATCCGTTTTTTTACCTTTGTTACCTTTCAAATAGAAAAAAAACAAGCAGGCAAATCTTTTAATTTTCCAACAACTGCTTTTCAAATTAGTAGTTAAGACCCGAGGCCATTGCAACATTTTAGCTGATTCATGCACAACAGGAAGATTAGCAGACATGAGAGAGAATGTATGTGGAAATACTAAAAGCCAGCACTTCCCATACCCTGGCCATCAGATCTGTTTTCGAGGTTTTGACCTTGCCTAAATAGCAGAACTGTAATATTTTTTTGATTAATTTCCCCATGAATCTAAAATGCTAAAGTAGGGTTATCATCATTGTACCTTTTGGGGTTTCCTTTCTGACAACACATTCCTAGCCAGAAATCTGTCTGCCACGAAGACATTCCCCTGGTTTGACTTAATAACAATGAGAGCTGTACAAGTGTAGGACAGCAAATAATGCAATTATAGGATGGGAATGTGTTTCAGTCACAGGACAGTTTCTTGGCAAATTGATTTCTTTGGTGCCATAAATCCATGGAGAGTGCTCGGCCTCACATTATTTGCAGTTAAAGAGAAGTCCAAGAGGTTTTACTCCATCTAACATGTTGTTACCTTGAATATCCAAGATTTGCAGGTGCAAAGCGGATAGTAGTCTCAAAGAGGTTATATTGGAGATAGACATTTGGGTCAATGTCCAGGTCAAACTCCAGATTACAAGCTCCAGGGACTGGGTCTACAAAGAAAAAATACATTTAAAACCAGCCAATAAGTCATTGTTTTTTCCCTTCCATTGACAATGCTGCAGTAATTGCTGACAACTGAGAGTTAATAAAGGGCTCTGCAGATGGCAGACTGGTGATTGGAGCAATTGCTGAGGGCAGATTACTCTACACAGATAGAATCAGTTTACTGGATAAGGCAAATAGCATTGAAGTTTGCCCTCAGTGTCTCTATTTGTGCTGTGGAGTAATACAACTGACATTCTTGTTTTGAGGTTGTGCCTGAGAAGTGAAACAAGCTCTATGTTTATTATAGTTAAATAACCTGAAGTACATATTGAAACAACTTTGGTAGGGCCACTATTCGCCCCTCCAAATGGGATAGCGCGCCCACCTGAGGAGAAGGTCACGGGTTTGAGACAGTGCCCACCAAATGCTATAATATCCTGAAACGCTAACGAAGCCTCTTGACAGGCAGTGTACAGTTCAAACTGTAAGACAACATGCTCACATACAGATCATTGATATGCCTTTTTTCGTGCAAGCAAATGACTACAGGAAGTGGTATGTTATCTTGGTAAACATGAAAACGGATAATGGAGGAGCTGACACACCAGAGCTGGTATAGGGGAGAATGACCCCAGTGCCAGCCACAGAGTCCCCATCTGGCGCCATCAGGAACCAGGACAGCTCTGTCTGATCTGGTCCGAGAGGTGAGAGAAGACCAGAGTCCACCGATGTCAGATAAAGGCCCTGCATTGGGATCTGCCAAAGTACAAAGAAAAAACAGACCTCAGTCAACCAGAAAATCACCTAGACCTGCCAGTTAATCAGTCAACAACACCACCACCACCACCAAATCGATAAAAATCTGTCAGGGAAATAAACCCAGAAATGCCATGACAAAGCATGTGCCTTGTGCTCCTATCAATGTACTGATTTGTCTGACAGAGGTAGGCTGTTTCCGACCGGGGGAGAAGTGAAGCTGCATAGAATAATTTACTTACAGCTTACATTAACTGCTTATTTTCAGTAGATTTGCCCTATTACAGCAGGGAGGAGTTTTATTTTTTGACTTGCAGTCAGAACCAGGTTATACCATGATTTTGGACACGTTTGAGTTAGTTAAGTTTTTACAGTATTAAGAGGGACAGGCATTAACAAAGATTTCAAACAGGAGCAAGGAGCTTGTGACCAACTCAACACATGACTACAGCTCTGCTCATAAGGAGTATCTGCAAATCTCACAAGACTGCAACAAGTGGGTCAGTAGAAAGTGTGCATGTACAGTACCTCCATAGACATTAGATCAGTAAAGCATTTTTTCTTGTTTTGGTTCAATACCCCAAATGTTTGGATTTGTAATCAAACAGTTAATCGGAAGTTAAAGTTTAGAGTCTAAGCTTTAATTTAAGGGTATGTAATACATTTTGAAATAGGGGAACTAAGCACAAAAGTATTATAATTTCTAAATAATGAAACATGTACAAAGAAACCCTGCAAAGCTGTGAATTCATACTTTAACCTCTAAGTAATGGTTAAATCTTAAATCTAAACCTTTGAAACCAATAGAAGAAAAAATGCTTCACTGTCCAAAAATGAGTAATTATTTCCTCTGTCCTCTCACCCTGGTGTAAGACAGCGTAGCATTGTCGTGCTGTGTGTGGAACTGGAGGGTGATGAAGGCTACTTCATTGGGGATTCTGGAGACCACTGCCTGCACGGTCTCATTTTCATCCACTTTCACTTCCTGGAAGGTGTTGAACAAGAACTCCACCCTATCTGAGAGAGGACATATATTTTACAGCACTCATCCCAGACTATTGGCAACTTGTTACTAGGTACATTTATATCACAGTCACCATTTATTTTAAAGAACATGAATACAAATAAAATATTATGAATGGTAAGACCCCCTGATTGGTTGTGGTTGTAAAAGACTGACACTGACATTAATATTATATTAATACTACACTTTCACTGCACTTAAAATATTTTCTAAATATACACTGGCAGCCAAGATTTTGGAAAGAAATTGGTACTTTTATTGACCAAAGTGGCATTCATCTGATCACAATGCATAGTCAGAACATTAAAAACGTGAAAAAGCACTATTGCAATTAGGGGGGAACATAAACTTCTTCAACTACTTCAAAGAGTTTCCATTAAAAAAAACATCCTCAACCTGCAGCAATGACGGCTTTGCAGACCCTTAGGATTCTGTCAGTTTGTCCTGATACTCAGTGGACATTTCACCCCACGCTTCCTGTCGCACTTGCCATTGATGTGGCTGTCTGGGCTGTTCTCACACACCTTACAGACATTCCATTGCATTTCCTCCACCATGCTCGACTGCTGGTGTTAAACATTCCTCCAACATCTTATTCATTCACTCTTCGTCTCTAATTCATCCATAACAATATTTTCCAATGAACTGATGTCTGTGTTATTTTGCCCACGCAAACCGTTTCTTTTTGGTTTTTCTGTTTCAAAACTGGCTTTTCCTTTGCAGTTCTTCCCATAAGGCCTGCAACCCTGGGTCTTCTCTTAACTGTTGAGGAAACTGGTGTTGAGGGGGTAGAATACAGTGAAGCTGTTAGCTGAAAACAAATGCCTCATACTTAATGCATTTTGGTGCACGAGGAGTATTTTCAATGGAAAATGACGTTTGACTTACAGGTGCAGTTACAGCGCATATGTGTGGTACATCTATCACACATATGCAAACCGTATACATGTACACACTCGGCAGGACGTTGTGTGCAACAAACCCATTTCTCCGAAGCCGTTTCCACATACAATTTGCAGAAAAAAAACGAATGCAAGAACCACATAAAACAGACTGCCTACACAACGCTTTGCTGCAAAGGAATCCCAGTCTACCACTGAAATCAATGTAGTTCTGTTTTACCAACAAACTGTAGGAGGATTACAATATCTCACATCAACTTATGAAATTTCCGCCGCAAAAAATAAAGCACACGCAGAGGTATCGCGATGATTGCACACCCGCATTTAAACCCGGTGGTATGGACCTGTGCAAATCTGTTTCACCCAAATATGACAGACACGTTATGTAATATACATTTCGAAAGCAGTTATAACTAAGTTTTAAATACATCTTCGCAAAAGTAGTTCCGAGTGTGGACTGTGCGAATTATGCCAAATCCTGAAATGTAAAACCTAGCTGTCTGCCAGCAGCCTTCACATAATCTTCAAGTTCTAAAAGTTCGGCTGTACATTAATGCCAACTTAACAAAATCAAAAGCATAGCATTACTTACTTTCCAATTGTCCTATAACTCCATCATAGACGAACGAATATACCCAAATGCACATTAACCAAGTGGAAATCATTGTTTTCTCCTAATCTTCTGCAATTTGAAGAACATTTGCAGTCCTACAATGACGGCTTTCTTGCGCGAGCCCAGGACCACATATTGTAGCTATAACGACAATTATTTTGATTTCATTGATGCTCTTGCTGCTTACACCAAACAACGCCGAGACGCTCAAGTACACTGCTTTAATAGCGTCTAAAATGTCAGTTGTAACCAGCAACAAGGCACTTCCTCCAGCAAGACCAACCAAACTGGGTATGTCTTATAGAGATAGATAGAGAACCACGCAAACCCACTGCCTAGTAGTGTGTAAAAGGTCAGCTGCTGCCTACGACCAGCCACTTCCTCTCTGCGATATGAATTTAACTGGGAAGGTCTCATATAACGCAGAGAAGGATGGGGACTGAAACAGTAACTCATTTTGAGTTAAATTGTGAGCTTCCAGCATTTCAGAATAGTCAGCGGGGTGGAACATGTAATGGGTTAAACGTTAAGGACGGTATCACATGGTCCATCCAGACGGGTCATGGGGAAATCAACTAATGCGTTATACTAGTGGAAAAGAACACTGACTGCTTCTAAATGAAGATGTCCTCATTGGCGCTACCCGTAATAGTGACAGTTAATCAGTATATAAAAATACTAAGATTCCATACAGCTATAATGGCGCTGCTAGTGGTAAACAAAAATGAACAGAATACACTAAACCAACTTAAGGTTGACATGCAATTATATACAATGGGTGATGAACATATAAGGCAATATATGGGATATGATTGATGGGTTATTATACACTGTACATGGATTTATAGTTGATATACACATCTATAGCATCATTATCTTATATCAGGAAGGCTTGGTGCTCAGTTACTTTACTTGGAGTCGTACATGACTTCAGTTGAGGGTAGGTGACAGCTGAGAACCCTGTCTACAGACAGTACAATGTATTGATAAGAATTATGATTTAGCTGAAACAAACGGCTGAGCCCTGAGTCAAGTGTGAGGAGAGGTCAGCCTCCTGATGTCCACCACCTTTACGGTTTTGTCTGGGTTCAGTTATACATATTCACACTCTTAATGAGATAGACATTCACTCTCTCTATTCCTAGTATATGGGGTGTACCAGAGCACACTATGGTTAGATTATATCCTCACCAAATATAGCTTGTTTATAGAGAAAATACAATTATTGTTGAATAAATAAAACTATCTTAAAGTATGATGGAATTTCAGTCCAATTTCTACTCCAATTCTAATTTCAGCCAGCAGGAGGCATGAATGTAACAAATATAGAGCCTGATATTTAGTGGGGCAGCTGAGCCAAATAATTAACACATTTTGTGATAAAATCCCCCATTTAGGCACAGATGTGTATGACTGCTCCCTTAAAAGATTTAGACAGAGCAGAGTATTTCATATCTTTTATGGGGCCTGGCAGTTAAACTAAAAAATGAATCACAGCATAGTATAATACATACATATATTTTCCTCTATGAAGGAGCAGTTTTAATATTGTTTTATTCATATGTATACTCCTTCAATCAGTAACCAGCTTAATTGGGGTTATCAACCTCTTTCAAGGAAATGGATCACTCTCATAGAGAGAGTCATATGTCTGTGACTTGCTAAATAAAGCAAGCCAAGCAGGGAGATATGAAGGCATTCATGACCTGTTTGGTTATATGTAATAGGCAAACAGGCAGGCCACCAAAATGCAAATAATGGCACCATACAATAGTGCTGTGCCTAATGGCCTCTCTGAATGCACAGCTCAATGGCCTTGTCAAGGGTTTTTGCAGAAGACAACATTTCCAGGTTCCACTACCATCAGCTTACAGGGTCAAGCTGCTCCAGTGGATAGTGGAACTGGAGTTGAGAAGTGGAAAAACATTGCCTAGTCCAAGAAATCCTTGTTCGACTTGAGTGGCCTGCATAGTTCCTAGACCTTAAGTGAATAAAGCATCTTAGGAATGAGATGGAAAGGGCTGTTCACAGCATCAATGTACCACCATCCAATCTGGAGTAACTACTTGATTCCATGTTATATTGACCAGCATCCCTGTGGAAAATTTCCATCAGCCTGTAGGATCCCTACCCGGAAGAATTCTGGCTGTTCTGGAGGCACAGTGTCTGGCCTAATTCTGGGAAGGAAGCCTGAATAAATGTCCACTGACTCTTGATTCATAACACACATCGAATCAGGCCACTTTTTAAAAATAAATATTGTTGGATGTAAGACTAAAACATGACCAGGAAATCAAAAATGATTATAATATTGTGATTATGAAATATATATTTTTTGGCATTTTATGCTTTATCAATCAGCATTCTTTGGACAGATGAAACTAAGATCAACCTGTACAAGACTTGTGGGAAAGAAACAGTATGGAGAAGGCTTGGAACAGCTAATGATCCAAAGCGTACCACATCATCTGTATAACACGGTGGAGGCAGTGTGATGGTGTGTGAATGCATGGCTTCCAATGGGTCACTAGTGTTTATTGATGATGTGACAGAAGACAGAAGCAGCCAGATTAATTCTGAAGTGTATATGGGTATATTGTCTACTCAGATTCAGCCAAATTCAGCTAAGTTGATTGGACGGCACTTCACTGTAGATGGACAATATCCCAAAACATACTGCAAAAGCAACCCAGGATTTTTCTGAAAGCTTAAGAGGTGGAATATTCTGCAATGGCCTGAGTCAGTCATCTGACCTCAACACGAACAAGTATGCATTTCACTGCATGCCCACGAACAAACAACTGAAGACAGCTGCAATAAAGACCTGGCAAAGCATCACATAGGAAGAAATCCAGTGTTTGATGTCCAGACTGTAGGGTCTTTTTTACATTATATTCTAATATAACCAAGGTACATAGTAATTATGTTTCTGTCAAATAAATACTATTTCTATATGCTTATAATCCTAGGCCAAGACAATCAGTTCTGTTCTGGTTACAAATCCACAATAGATTGGTTCTGTTCTGGCCTGGTTCACATCTGCAGCATATCAGTTCTGTTCTGGCCTAGTTAAATATCCACAATAGTAGCTGGAACTGTGCTGGAAAGGACCACGTGCAGGCCAGCATCATAACAACTAAGGCTAGCATACTACTTTAAAATGGACATCAAATTTATTTTATAAAGCCCTTTTTACATCAGCAGTTGTCACAAAGTGCTTTCACAAAACACAAAATCGATTGTTCTTGGAAATTTGGTATATTAATTTTCTCCACAAGGCAATAACTATAAATTGAGGCACTGACAATGCAGATATTGCAGAAAGTTGGCCAATTCATGGCCGTTTATTGGACAACAGAAGAAACGTATATTAGACGACAAGTCAACATTCAAAATAGGGCAAACGAACAGAGATTTTCATAAAGTGCTGATCAAGAAAATAGTTACAGTTACTTAGACATGAAAACAAAGAGAACCAGATGACGTTACACACATTAATAAAAAGTACCTCTCAATAGCTCTGTAAAATGATATAAGGACTTTAAATGTCCCATAGTTGAAACCATTTGTTCAAAGGATGTTATATGCATCAGTAGTCATATATGTAATAAACTTGCAGTCAGAGTCTGCTTGTGCAATTCTCATAAATAAAACAAACACATTAAGATCGAACTTTCTAGTACATTCCTCATGGCAGTCATTTCTAAAGGCACACCAGAGACATTCTAACAGTGCTTAATTTGACCTTTTAAAAGAGAACACTATCACTATCATCATCATCATCATCATCAGCCAGTGACAGAGAGACCAACATTTATATTAAATCATACCTCCATCAATAGAATGCCTATTCACAGAGGACAAAACCTTTAATCCAGTTTTATTTCCTGTGGATGATTTCAGACTTTGGTAACAATAACCTGCTTGTAATTAATATTAAAAATAATTCTGTTTAAAAAGCGTGCTACCTAAGTTTGCTCCACTTTCCACAGAACTGTCCCTTTCCCAGAACCAGAATTAAAATCCAACTTTGATATGCAACAAAAATATATATACACATCTCCAGGACAAAGCAGTTGTAACTTCTAAAGACCTGCTGGAAAATAATGGTAAAAAAGGCTGTCAAGTATAGGCTGGTTTAGAAGGCTTCCATTTAGTGTTATGCTGAAGACTGCTGAGGTGACAGATAAAAATCAGTGACCAAGTTCTGAACCCATTCAAAAGTGGTGTGAAATTCCACTCAACCTAAAGTCCAATGCAACTGAAGCATGACCTTTAAATAACAGGACAACAAAAAAAGAGACAAACAACAAATATCAGAAAAACTGAGACTAAAAGTAATTATTTAATTTAAAACTGTAAAAACAGTAGCCACGCCAAGGCATTTAGAAATAAAATTCTAGTTTGAGTTTTGCTTGACAAGTGCTACATTTATACAGGTGTTCTGCTGAATTGTGGCTGGAAATATTAAGACACTGTGCTGAAGCACTAATGTTTATTACTACGTCCCCAAAACTACATCTCACGTCTTCTGTCTCCTACCGTTCATTTCAAAATAAGGGTCCTCACTTTTGTTCTTCAGCTGGGTTTTCTTTGTGATAGCAGTGTTCTTTTGGGAGGGGAGAGCTTTGATGATAGGGCTTGTTTTCTGGGGGGCCTTTATGGCGGGATCAGATTTGACAGAGAGGATATTGGTGGCAAGTGCTTGCCTCTGTCCTGCCTTCTGTGCAGTAGGGATAGTTTTCTGGTTGGTCTTGCCAACAGAGGTAGAACAAGTGGAGGCCCCTGAAACTTGTCCAGGGGGGACGCCACGTGCGGGAAAAGCCACTTTGGGAGTAGCCCTGGCTGGAGCCTGGCTTTTACTTGAGGAGTCTTTGCTCTTGGAGAGCAAGGTGGTGAATTTGGGCGGCCCTGTTGTGGCTGCCTTGGAGGTCTGTGTTTGTGTCTTGGCAGCCTGTGTTGTTGCTGGCCTGGGAGATGGCACTGCCATCCTAGGGGCTGGACGGACCCGTCTGGCAGCATCCGGACGGTGGCGTGAGGTTGGGGAGGCAGGCCGCCTCTGAGGCATACGGCGTTGAGTGGCGCCGGTTGGGGGTCGGCCGTCTTTCTGGAAGAGTACCCTGGATGGGGCTGTGGTGGGACGAGGTGCTGTGATGGAGGTGGGGGTAGAGGAGGGTTTAGGATATTTACAAGAGGGCTCGGGACACACTGGACTCCGGGGCTGTGAGGAGGCGCAGCGAGGGGGGGGCCTGATCTTCAGCTTGGGGACAAAAGGAGCCACGGCTGGTATAGAGGAGGGGAGCAGTGGTGCTCTTGGCTGGCTCCTCCCCTTCAGAAGAGGAGGACCGGGGGCCTGTTGTAAAGGCTGGGTAGGCGACACCGCTGCCTCCTTCTTGCCGCTCGGCAAAGGCAGATGGGTGGGCTTCTTAGGCCTGGAAAGGGGCATCTGAAGGGCCTTTTTGGGGTGGGCGGCTACCCTCCGTGGCAAAACAGGGGTAGAAACGGGGGTGCTGGTGGCTTTGGATGCCGAACCGGATGAGGACGAGGAGGTCGATGGAGGGATGAGGTTGACTGCGGCTAGCGGGTCCATGTCAGGCGGGGGCGCGGAGGTAGCAGCACCGTGTCCTCCGTGGCCAGCCGGGCCTTTCTGGTAAGCCAGAATCTTCTGCTCCAGCGTGGTAAACTGGAGCACTCGGCCAGGGTCGTATTTGAGCAGGAAACCCTTCAGAGTGTCCCAGCCACCCCCTACTCTCACCATAACATGCTTCCCGTGCAGCATCTGCCATGGCAACAGAGAGGTACACGTCACATACCGTGTCTTTTTAATATGGGATATCTGGTGTCTCCTTAAAAAGTTCAACAACACCCATTTCTTAGTTAACAATCCCTTGAGACCCACATCTGGATTCACAAAAACTGTAACCAACAACTGCCTACTATCAACTGCTATCATCTATTTTCAGCTTCTGTTGGCTAAAAGTATAACATTTCTATTGTGTCCATGCACGGTAGGTTGTCGCTCATGGTTAATAATGATGTACTCCCTCCTATAGGTCCAGCACTAACAGGATCCACTCTGCTTCCCTAATGAGCTTAGGGACCCGCTGCGGCATGGGACCCGCTGCGGCATGGGACCCGCTGCGGCATGGGACCCGCTGCGGCATGGGACCCGCTGCGGCATGGGACCCGCTGCGGCATGGGACCCGCTGCGGCATGGGACCCGCTGCGGCATGGGACCCGCTGCGGCATGGGACCCGCTGCTGCATGGGACCCGCTGCTGCATGGGACCCGCTGCTGCATGGGACCCGCTGCTGCATGGGACTGTGAGCAACCAACTTTCCTCCTATCCATTTCACTTGCTGGTAGACTTCATCCTTTTTGCCTCAGTATTGATTTACTTCTCATTGGCGTAAGCACAACGTCAGCAGTAAATATCCAACATAAATAGAAAACGTAATCTTAAAATCTGACTATTCAAGTTCAAAGTCTTACAACATCTATCATTTGACTATCTTTCAAATGTAGTGGGTTAAAGGGGAAGGTCAGAGTACAAACCTGACGGGTACAAACCATGTACTTAGCATAATGTGATTTGTAGTAATTTATTTTCTACTACGCCTAACATAAAGTGAGCCAGCATGCCACTAGCTCTGAGACAACCTTTGGTGTAGTAGCCAGGTAAAGACTAAGGCTACAGGGAAGTGCTAAAATGTATCTTGGTCTCTTGTCAGAAATACAGACAGAATGTGTCACTGACTTCAGACTTGCTCCCTCAACAGTGAAATAGACCCCAACAATGCTGTTCAATATGTCACGTTTCTGCTCACCCGGATGAAAAGGGTCTTGTCACCCAATCTGTAACGGCCCTCTGATAGGTATTCAATAGACACTCTCTGGGAGCAGTTACACGGAGGCTCGTCGGTCAGGTGTTGCTCCTGTAACACAGAGGTCTTAGATAAAGTCACAAATACACAGAAAACATATTTACGATGTCTTTGGAAATGGATCAGACCTCTCCACTTTCTGCACATGTTGTATTATTCGTTTTTTTGTTATTTAGAATTGAATGTATTCTGTTGCCATCAATCAACACAAAATCACATGACAACATGAAAACATGTAGAAATATGTACATAAGGATTCAGACTGTTTATTCAGTACTTTGTAGAAGCGCCTATGGCAGCGACCAGAGCTTTGAATCTTTTTGGCTATGCCTTTACTAGCTTTGCATTCCTGGATTGTCAGTTTCATTCATTCTTGCAGCGTCAGTACAGCCGAAGCCACAGAAGAATGGTCCTGGCTGTGTGCTTCAGGTTGTTACCGTGCTGAAAGATGAATCATGTGCTCTTTGGATCAGGTTTTCCTCAAACCTAACCAATCTCCCAGTCTCTGTTGCTCAGAAATATCTGCATAGCATGATTATGTCACCACATGCCTCCCCACAGGGATGCTATTAGACAGGTGATGAGTGCTAGCTTGATTTGGCCTGAAGTATCTCTTCGCATTCAGGCCTAATAGTTTGATTTTGCTCATCAAACCAGATCACTGTTGTCCCTCGTGCTTTCAGAGTTGTGTCCTATGGCATTTAGGGGTCACCATGGCACAGGGTTCTCACCTACCCCCGGTCAGCCAGACAGGAATTTAAGGATCCGGTTCATTATGGCTACTGCCAGCTTTAGGTCTCACAGCAGCGTATTTACACATAGGTTGTTTTAATTGTGTGGTTTGGTATTCTGCGCCTGTTTAGTGAGCAGAGGTTTGATAGTACACTTTTTTCACTGACTTACCCCAGGATGGTAAAGACCTCCATGCTGGCAGCACACGGTGAAGGTTTTGACTGCAGGAGCAGGGTCTGTCGTCAACAGCAGGGTCTCCTCCATCTCAATCTCCTTTTCCAGCTTCACTAGCACTGGAGGCTCCACCCCATACCTGAGGAGAGGAATTGTTCCATCTGGTGCTCTATATTACAGGAATTGACCACACTGAAAATGGAAAACAAAGTCCACATTTCCGCTACCTTGTCTAAAATTCTCTTACACTTAACACCGCTGTACCATCACACACTGCATGACTAAAATGTATGTCTTAACAGGGGCCATGCAAGATCACACTAAAACACAGTGTTCAGGCCCCATTGTCCATCAGAATCCTATCTACCAAGGGAAACGTACCTGGAGACAATGCGGCCAATCTCTAGTAGACACAGACAAACCTGCCTGGGGTCCTTGTGCAGAACTGAGGAGAGAAACACATGGATACTGTAAAGAAATGGTAGAACAGTACATTATTATATTTGTGACCAGACCTTTTAGAGGGCCAACTAGAGCTGGATTGGACAGGCGGTGTTGCCAACCCATTACTTATAATGGGGAGTTATCCAAATAGCAATTAACATGGAAGGTCTATCTCCGAAGTATCCCATTATGTCATTAAGGAGAAAGGCTTAAACAAATACCAGGACAATGGACTTGCTGGAGGCATCTGCTCTGTTCATTCATTAGAGGCTTACAACTCAGCTCATGTTCATTTGAACCGATTAAGGTAAGGAGACTTTAATCAACTCCAAGGGTAGTATGGCACGGTAACAGGAGTGCTGGGATGGGTATGGAGTCAGAGCATTGCCATGCTGATTAAATGGCAGTGTTTCAGTTTGACTCATACCTATACCTATGTTACAGCATGCCCAAATAGATAGAAGTGGAGTAACAAAACACGACACGTGAGGACATTTGCCAAGAGCTATCACTTGTTGTGCCTGACGGTCAACAATGTCCCCCCACCAAATGAAAATGCATACCTAGGCCCTCTGACTCGAACAGGTACGTTTCCTCCACGCCAATGTGGCGACACCAGCCCAGGAAGTTGGCAGTGTTGTCACGAGCGAAAAAGGACCCTGGAGAGGCATTGCACTTACAGGCCACCTTCCTCATGGGAAACAACTGGAGGGAGAAAGCATTCAACGACCGTTAGCAGTCATCCGCCAATGCATTTCTTCACAGCTAACAACGGGTGATCATTTCAGCCGGACCTCAGGCCTCAGCCGATTTTACGTTCCCCCTTTTGACCATCTATCGACGCCTCACCTTGCCCATGTCGGAGGCCCCGCTGTGTGAGATTCTGCTTTGCAGGGCTCCGACCAGCTGACACAGCTTAACCCCGTTGTTCAGCTCCTCCATGAAGAACTCTGCCCGAACTTCTTCTCCTGTGAATCAGAGAGAGATAATGAGTCGACCCTAGGCTGCAGATCAATGACCTGTACATGTCTAGTTTACACAAACAAGACGACACCGTTTCACGTCATTTTACCCAGCATGCCAGTGAGCCAGATGGCCAGGTCCTCCTGCATGGGCACCAGTGTGGCCTCATGGCGCACGGCTAGCCACTGGTCATACTGGAAGACGTCGGCCAAGCCCGGTCCATGGCGCTGTGACAGGGGGCTGCGTGGACTCTGCAGAGGTGTGTCAAACTTCTCCCCGAACCACACCTGTGAGACGGCCAGGGCGAAAGGTAACAAGGGTTAGCGTGGCGAGAACCATTCAGTCTTCTTGTTGAGACAGTTTTTGTGGTTCCGGTTTAGCAGAAAAAACAAAGACAGCTCATTAGGCTCAACAAAAAGGCTCTGTTCAGTTTGCTTAGAATTCAACCAGAAACAATGAGAATGTCAAATGTCCAGCGTAATGTCGGAACCGCTAACATTAAGTCAGATTAAGGCTACAGGACCACATTTCACAGTGCCGAATGATGGGTGAATCAGGTGGAAGAGAAATGAAATGGCCAGTAGCCTACTATTTATTATTCTGCTTGGTGTAACAAAAACACAGGCTACCACCTTGTGTAGCATATGAAAAACCTTCTAAATATAGGGAACTAACAAGGAACTGGTAAAGATGCTAGTGCAAAACACTCAAGTTTATCGGTCAAATCACTATGTACATTACTATGTAAAACGGCATCTTTTCTCTTTCGTTTATAATGTAGTATAAAAAGGATCTGAAAAAGAGTTCTGGACGTCTGTCCTAGGCAAACAGACTATTTGCAGATTGACATCCTTGATCGGAGGGAATACATTTCTAACCCCGTTCATATATTATAGTATACAATTTTGAAAGATTTAAGATTGAAATGTACTGTAAATAGACAAGAGAGAAAACATTGCCTTTGAGAGTCAGCAGTGTTCTGTGTTTATGGAAGAATAGAAAGAGTCAAAATATAACTGGAACCACATATTAGATGTCTCTGGTGACATTCCACTTCCACTGAGGAAAAGAAAATCAGCTGAGAGGAAGAGTGCCTGGAGGTTGGTTCAAGCATTTTATCCTGCAGTCACCATGTATGTGGATTTACATTTTGATCCACTCGTACACAGCAGAAAGTATTGTACACTCTCTCTGGCCCTGAACACTAGAAGGTATTCTCAAAAAATATCTAAAAAGGAATGCATTTAATTAAAACCCAGAAATAGGTCAACATAATGAGACTACATTCACACACAACTCAGTCTCCCGAGCCTCCACTTACATAACCATGTTCTAAGGATAACTTGACTGGCTGACACTCTGGGCAAGGCAACCCAACAACATGTTGTTTTCTGACTAATACACCAAATAAGGCTAATTAGAGAAATAGCAATGAAAGGTTTTACATAAACCTGGCAAGCTTACCGCCATACCATCGGGGATTATTACTGGTGGACTCCCACTTATCAACCGACCTGATTGGATGCAGGTCACACAGACTCCCGTTTCATGAATCCCCCACAAGGGCTAGTTCTAGTTAAACATCAATTTCATTGATCATTTGTGGCTGTTATAGTGAAATAAATTCCAAAACCTTTATTCATCTTAAAAAATGAGGAAATGGTTATGAAAGAAACTCCAAAACCTAGGACCTCCCATCCATTAATAAAAATCCAGGGTATTGTACAGCCAAGCAGACTAATTGTGAAAACAAATTAAGCTTAATCATGTAAAAGCCGGGCCACATGATCAATCTTGATAATCTTGTCACGCTTTATGTTGAAATAACACTTAACTGCTGTTTGTAGATAAAGGGCTGGACTTTCAGTTTGTTCAAGGGGGAAACAACTTTTAGATAATTTTAATAGAACAATGACAGGTTAGTTTATTAGACTTTTATAGACCAATGACTGTTCATCTGTATAAGGGAATGGGCACAACTGAAACAAATATTGCTGAAACAAAGTCTCAACTACAATGCTTTCACATCAGATCAGCGATAACTTCAAGGAAGAGAAGAAGGACTCAGGCAGCGTCAGGGTTTTGTCTGCTCGTCCTTTAAGCTCCTCCTAGTAATGAAATCTTCCCATGGATTTTGTTAACCTCTGACCCTTTCAGAAAAAGGTCAGAAACCCACAGGATGTTATTTGGACTACTCAGATATCAGACGTCTGTGAGAGCCGTTGCTGGACAGATATGACAAAAATAACTAAACGATATGATTGGAAACAAACAGGTAACACAGTGGGAGACTGGAAATGTTTTGAATAAAAGTCATAAAGAGTAAAAAGCTGGGTCGGTCGTGATTTTCTTAACGCCCAATATAGCCGAGCCATTCTGTTTATACCAGCTTGCCGTTGCTATCCTTTAGATAGCAGTGGCCAGGTAGCGGAAACATTTTGGGACTACGGCTTTAAGAGTTACCCCTCCTGAAGGAATCTTAAAAACATTCACCAAATACCTATTATCATACCTGTATGCCAGCCTGCACTGCCATCGCTGCGATCAGAGGGAATTCACCTCTTCATCCTGAAACGAACCAAACTGTTAAGGACATGTTAAGGAGAACAGCATTCGAACATGGGGTTACTAGGTATCAAGTTACCGTACTTGTAGGAAATAGCGAGTTTCCAGAAGAACATTTAGAAGAGTTTGCTGGCTCTTCAATCTCACTGGTGATTACACGCCCTGTTAATTTCCTGAGGACATTCCATCCATGTACATGTGGCTCATGCATCACCACGTCCTATCCCAGGGCTAACAAAGACACAGCACTATAGGAACATAGGAAACATCTGATGCTGACACACACGGTGGTGACAATGAGGTCTTCTGGGATGAAAAAACATCTGGCTGTAGAAACCCCCTCCATTTCATACATAATTTTAACTCAGTTTACAGTAGCAGTGTCACATATAGGAAAGAACCATTTCAGCTAAAGGGGTGTTTGAGCATCTTTCCAAGGTTAGGATTTGAACAATATTTATTCATCTTCTGTTGTCATCTACTGTACCCTCCAGCTTGAACAAAAAACCCAGGGACCGCATACCAAGTAAATAAACCAGTAAAATGATACAAAGTATCCTGAAAATAGACTGTGCTTTAACAAGAGACTGTGACTAAGCATACAGAGTTCAGTATATTTACCACATCTAGAGCTCACCTCTTACTCCTTCCTCTCAGGATCTGACCGATTACCCAAAACCATCCCCTTGACCCCAATGGTGTGTGTGTGTGTGTGTGTGTGTGTGTGTGTGTGTGGGTACGTATGAGAGCAAGAGACAACAGGGAGCTGGACCAAAGCACTAGCCTGGCAGCTAAGTCAACAAAAAACACAGCTGCAGAAACACCCCCCCCCCCACCACCACCCCGGTTTCCCCAAAACACATCTCACTTTTCTGCGTGAACAACTCACCCTAAACCCTCATTTAGAATAGGGACCAAGCTAATCTACTGATATTACATACCAAAGGGGCAGGCAACACAGAGGCTGGAGCCTGACTATTTCACTATCATAGATGCATATTTCAGCTACGTAACACCCTGTTTGATAGACTGGCCATTATGTGCACAAACATTTGAACGCATTAAGTCACTCTGAAATAGCATGACAGATTAATGCGCTTGTCTGATGCTTTGCAGTGTAGACAGGCAGACTTACCTCAGGACACAAGGTAAAGCGGTCACGTATCAAAGGAGCTGCGTATAACCCCCAGAGTCCGAAAAAAAAAAAACTGTCCTCACTCTGCTATTAAACAGCAGAAAGAGCAGCACAAACCACGCAGGCTCCAAATAGCTGGGTACAGACTTCAGAGGTTGTTATATGAGGAGCGATCAAGAGAGCAAGGAGGGAGGAGAGAGAATAGAGGGAAAAGAGGGAGCGCCTTGACTAATGAAGTGGCTCAGCTGAGATCCCCCTCCAGTCACTTACAAAGCTCCCATTGTTATTTTCACGCACGCACACGTGCACACGCGCGCACACACACCCAACCCGTCCATCATCCCACACTCCCCCAACACTGCCTGCCTGGGAAGGTCTCTTAGCTAGTGGAGTGGATGGGGCGGGGGGGCTAGCCACTTCTTCAGTTCACAACTCTCCAACAATACAAAAAAAGGAAATCATAGCCAGCAGAAACTTTGGCATGTGGAAGGCGGAAGAGGGCAAGGACCAGGATTAAAATTAAATAAAGACTCGCCCAGACTTGGGATGCTCTCGGAATAGTGGCTAGACTGAAGTTAGCATTATCTAACAATTAAGAGGATACACAATAAAAGCACTGTCAATTGGCCGGATCACATTTCGGGAGCTCAATTAAGACTAACAAGAGTCTCCACAATATTTGCGTTGCATCTTCTAGAGATACCTGGCATGATCATTGACTGTAGTGTAAATACACTTGAGCGTTTTTAACACCACGAGGGTTTTATTGAGATGAGATTTGTGGAAAATTTGCATTATTATAGTTTATGTGAAACAGGTTAAAAAGTAAATTATCAAAGGTCACCTTCCAGGGAAATGTGGGACATTTTTCAGACCGATAATGCCCAGAGCTACTGCGGTCTAAAGGCAGGATCACTCAATGTGTATTGGACTGGAATGATTGGTGAGACAGGAAGTCCACTTCTGTAGGTGCTTCCATCTCATTAAACTGAAAACAAATGATTTTGTCATTGGGAAGCAACTAAAATCATGTCACATTGACACTGACACAATTCAACCATCACCAGCAGCAGCACTTGTTTGATAGAAATCGTTAGTTGCCAGGTTAATGCATGTTTTGCCTGACGGTGCAGTGACAGTTTCTTGTTGCTAGGGTAAATTACACATTTTACTTACATTTATGTTATTTACAAGAAACTGTGTCCATGACAATTGAAGTAGTCTAAATAGGCTCTAAGCTGGTCAGTGTCTACAGTAGACAAGCGACTGATGTTCAGAAGTCCAAGAACACCTGAACAACATAACTAGCTAAATTAATTAGCTAACCCACCATCTCCGACAGAAAACCGCAATTGTTTGTGTTTAAGTGCAGTATCTTGTAACCCGGTTAATAACCCTGACAACTCTTGTGCTGGGGGCAATATACACAGAGATTAAACAAGAAAAGGGAGTTTACTTTCAGTAGGCAGGCATGGGAGATGATAGCAGAGGACAAAAGGAGCACTTGTCTCTACAATGCTTTGAATTTAGGGCCCCAGTGTGCAAGATGAAAGAATGCTGTTTGGACCCAAAGGTCTGCATGCCTTTCAAACACACCACCAAACTCAAATGGAAAGAAAGTAGTTTAAAACAAAGTGAGTTTTATGCTGCTGGGTTGGCAGTGATGAATGTATGATTGTCATTATGGAAAGGGCAAGACTAAACACTTGACACTGGGCGCTACCACGCACATTCTTCAGTGGTTGCTTAAACACTAACAATGCCCTTTCTCTGAACAGCCCTGTTTGACCACTTGGAAACTTTTAGAAGTCTTAAAAAGTGACCTTTGAGTCCAGCAAAAAATGGACGGATGTGCAGTTGAGCTTGGTATTGTTCCGCTGGAATCAGGAAACTTTGTTTGCTACATTACTGTATGTTGTTGGGTAAAATTATCCAAATCAATATTCAGTTATGTAATCCGAGGTAAAAGACTAGACTAAAAAGACACCATTAAAACTCAACACTCCAAGTGGCTGTGACTATTGTTTCTTTATATTAGATTATTTTGATCACATCGAATGAGGAAGCAGGAAGAACTGTATTTTTATTAAACTTGAAAATGCACACGCTGACAAAGATGTTCATTTCTTTACTTACATTTGTACAGATCTGCTCCTTCAAATTGGTTTTGTATTGTAGTGCACAAGGGATTTTATTACCATATTCTCATTGATTGATGGTGGCTATCCGTTTGTGAGGAAGTACATTGGGGGGCAGTTTAATTAAGTCGTAGGACTTTAGCCAAGCTTCTCTGTAGTCCTGAAGATGAACACAGAGGAAGGGGGGGGAAACTGGCCACATGTCCCCCACACAGATCATCTTCTTGCCTAAGTAATCATTTAAGAGGATCAGGGGCTATTCCAGACATGGACGATCCACCGCGATACACAGTCGTCAGGCACAACACTACAGATGGCACGTGCATGGAGCTTGCGTCGATCTGTAGTGCATCTTGGTGTACATGCTGGTCCCGGGTAGCTCACTTGGCAATGCATGGTGCTTGCTCTCTCAAGGGAGTAGGGTTTGATTCAAGGGGCCAGTATGACATTTGATCCACACACTGTTTGGCGCTGGATAAGAATGTATGCTGAATTAATAGGATTTAAAAATATCAAGATGTGCATTTGATAGGTGCGAATACGGGTATTTACCAAGAGTGGGACAGCTACATGACTCTTCAATATGCAATACGGAAATAGCTGAAAGCCAGCACATTGATCCGTGTGCTTTAACCTTACCCTCCTGACAAACAGGATCTGCTCCGCTGTCCCCAGAGAAAACTAACTCCTCCTCCTTTAAACTTGTCCTGCTGAGACCCTTTTGTCTGAACTTAATTGCCCTGTCAGTTGAATGGTCCATTTGGTACCTCTCCATCAGAAATGAGCCCTGAATACATTACAGGAGTGGGTTCACGCTGGCTCGATTAGGCCTTTTTTGGGGGTTGGGTTGTGGGTGACAGGGGGCAGTACACGGTCATGCTGAAACACGAGGTGATGGGGGCGATGTAATGACGCGTCAATGGGTCTCAGGATTTTATCACGTTATTACTGTGCATTCAAATATCTTTCAATAAAATGCTATTGTGCGCGTCATCCGTTGCTTATGCCTGCCCATACCAAAACCCCAACCGTAAATATGAGCCAATATGTTAACAACTTTGACATCACCAAATTTCATGCCATGTGAGCATTTCCCAGCAGAAAGGCAAATGAGCTTCCTTGAGACAGTTTCTAAAGACATTCTTTGGTTGTGTAAAAAAAAGAGTCACAGGAAGCATAGACTCAATTGAATCAATGACTCAATTTTCATGATGTAATTTCTGACAAGCTCTATAGAAGAATGTCAACTACATGCATGTCAGAATATCAGTAAAGCTTAAAAACATAATATTGAATAAGGTAACTAGCCATGAGGGGATGTAGGCAGGTGTAAAGTGAAATATATGTTTTTTAGCTGTTAGACAACATGGCCATTGAAGCCATTGTAAGCAAACAGAATCATTTGTGATGAGGACGTTATGAAATATGAAAACCCGTCAGGAACACCATTAAATATGTATTTTTATTTTAGTACCAGTAGTAGGGTTATCACACCAACCAACCTATCCTGTGAAGAGCCTGGATTATGCATGTTTCTCCTCAGTTCATCTCTTCCATAACCCTTTCTCTGTCCTCCAACTGGTTGTAGTCAGTCCCATAGTCAGCTGTGCCCTAAAATAAATTAGGGGTAATCCAGGATTTCATTATGATCTCCATTGTGTCCACTAGAGGTAGCATGGGTGTTTAACCCATTAGCTGTTCACATCTTGTCTGTGTTGCTGTGGTTGTCCTAGTTTGAGTCTCCTGGAGACTCAATTGCCCCAATGTGAGCCATAATGCAAAAGATCAGCCAGATGGCAATTTGGAGTACGCTGTCAGAATCTGAGCCGTTTTTGGGGTGCTCTCTTCTCACACACGCATGCATTAATTAATTTGGAACTAATTCACAGTTTAAGAATGACCTTATTCCTCACAGGGAATTTAATCATTTCTGGCACCAGAGCTAACACAATCATGAACAACATAATTCTATTGTATTTTATAATCTGAAGGGCACTTACAGCTTATGGCGCAGGCCAGGAGCTAATGCAGCATTCAGGTTCTTTTCAGAACTAGCTAACTCTATGACCCCTAACAAGTCACACCTTGACCACATCCACACTGCCCATGCATCCATGTGCCAATGTAGAAAAGTTCAATCACCTAAAGATGCAATCATGAAATGCATGCTAACAACCAAAACCAAATGTGAGCCTACTACATTAAATTGGGAAAAGTTTAAACATGTATGGACATTAGGAAAGATCGCTGTTAAAAGAACATTTCGCCAAGAGGTAAACTTAAGCAAACAAATGAGAAGGCAGATCGAACAACACATGACGGAGTGGTGTCAGTTACTGAGTTCCATAGTTTCTTGCAACGAATGGTGTAGGCTACATAGGCAAAGCCTACGCAAAGCAGCGTACCTAAATCTTTGTCAGACAACTGCAAGATGTTACAGCTTTTAGTGGCAATGGTGAGCAAATTTAGAGTTAAATAGAGTGGCAGTTAAAAAGCGTGTTGTGGTTGGAGATGGTGGAAACACCCAAACTTCACTCCAATGGTTGCAAGTTTGAATCCACAAAGATGGGAATTTTTTTGTAGTTGTTTCTAACCTTAAGCCTAACCTTTGCCTACTGTGATACCTATCCAAACCCCTAAACTTAACCTCAGTAATGTAAAACCAATCCTTAACTCCTACCAAAGATCTTTGTTTTGTAATCTTAACCCAAACCATAACTCTAACCTTCACCCTCATGCTCTGATGCCTAAATTTACCCAGGACCATAAACCTAACCCCAATCCGGCATTGCCTAAAGTAAACCCTAAACATAACCCCAGTACTGTAATGTCAACCCTTAACCCTAGGGCAACACCCTCAATCTTCATAACAATGGAGCCATTCTGTTGTGTCCTACCTGTAAATCGTACTAACTTTTTTATAAATTCACGAGAATGGTCTGATTAAACATATTTTCATGTACCCTAACTTAGTTTAATTTGTACAGTATAGGTTATCATAGACTTATGCACACAAAGTTACCCCTGAGGACTACATTACTTTAGCAAAAAGGTCAATCTGGCAAAACAATTAAAATATCAGCCAATATTTTTTTAAGACCCTCTTTACTCCAGCCATTATGGTTGTCTAAATGCCTGTCCTTTGCAGTTTGTGTCCATGCAAACATCTAAACTGTCATTTGTAACTATTCTATCACCTGTATGTGACGACGAAGGACAGCATGGAGATTCTGTACATGGACACACCAGAAAATAAGTTTGAAACTATTTAAAAACATTCAAAACAGTTTCAGACATTTCCTACGCTTATTTAAAGGTGTTCTATTTTGTAGACTACAATAATATGTACAAACATAACTAAGGTTAGTACAGCACAGACACGGGGCACTTGTTGCACACTCGTGTAGGCTGGAGAGGAAAGGCGAGATTTGTTCACGCCACGTAAAAATGTAGTTATAACTCACCAGCAACGACGTTTGCTTTGAGCTTTGTCCGATATCACGACTGTCGTTAATCTTTTATGTTCTTTCGATTGTTTCCAAATAGATTAATTTGGGGTCGTTGTTTGTCAGATACAGCTTCCTCGAAACTTGTTATACTCCAACAACGTGGAATGCACTATTCAAAACCGCCAACCAGATCACACAGCCAATCCACATAATGGAAAAGGGGCGTCCTAACCCGTCCTAACTCTCCCGCGGGAAAAGCAGGTAGTAGGATTTGATATAAATTGGAAATATGCTCCAGGTAAAGGGTAGCTCAGAAATAAATCGCGATTTATTTTGACAGTGATAACTTAATTGTCTTGATATTAGCCTATATTGTAACAAATCAAACACTCTTGTCATAATTTTATTTGAGCCAATTGTTTGTTACTTTATTCATTAAAGTTTGCTGTTCTTACATTTTGGAATTTAGGTAATTGGTGGAAAGCTAAACGAGTGAGAGAAACACTTATTTTTTATTTGTTGTTACAACCCCATCCAGCTAATAAAATAACAGTTTAAACTAATTTATCCGTTTGAAACTTGTTTTTACTTAGACATTTATTTTTCTTCTTTAACTTGTTTTTTTGTTGCTTTATCAATGTAAACAAATGTTTCCCATGCCAATAAAAGCATTTTAAATGGATAATGTTTTGGACTGGCAAAGAAACTGAATTAAACAGCAGATATGTACTGCCCCTCAAAGGCGGTTAGTCATTACTGCAGGCTAAACACTTGTTTTCGGGGGTTTAAAATCAATATTATTCTATAGAAAATGTTTATTCTAGTTACCTCTTTATTAGTAATTTTATATTTAGTATCCCCATCGGTCCTACATCTGTCTAAATAAAGCAGAAATGCCTACAAATGAATATTATAAAATAATAATACAAATGCCTCATCAAAATAATTGGTTTGACTGAACCATATTGCATGCACCAAAACCTTGGAAAAATATATTATTCTATAGCATACAATTTCTCGGAGAAAAATGTTGTTCAACAAGGAATATATTTTTTCTCTTGAAATCATTGGGCTCAAAATGATCAGCAGCCCTGTATTTAATATCTTCCATTTCCTCACCTTGCAAGTGTTACAACACTGAGCCTTTCTTGAAAAAGCTGCATGAGAAAAAATTGTGATAATTACCCACAAATAATGCTTTTATCCTTCATATTCATTGACTGCGCATACAGACGGCCCCCTAATTCTGTCTATTATAAGTCTAAAGCGTTAAATGGCCATTGCAAAATGTATATTGTATTATGAATTTATTTGTATTAGTTCTCAGAATTAATGTCTTGCTGGAAGGTCGTTTGTAACTCTCAGCAACCTGGCTTAGGCAAACATGTTTTGGTTGCAATCTCCTGCTACAGGAAAAATTCCATGATATGGTAAAACGTACTGTACATTTGTACGTAAAATACATGATGCATTTTATGTGGTAATTTACTGGTCTTTCAAATCAATTTGTTTCGCTTTAGTCTCAGATGATGTAATGGTTTGATCCTGATTGATCAAATTACTTACATTGTACATAACCAGAATAATACCTTAATTTATTACACCTAAAATAACACATTGGAATCAAGACCTCCACAAGGAGGAGCTATTTTCCAAGGTATGGGTTTACAGACACCAATAAAATGTATTTCAGTTGAGATCCAGGAAATCTCAAGGACCTACAATACAGGACGTTACATGCAATTAGAGCCCTGCTGAGATCTTTTGTCTTGAAGTGCAAATGCACTGGCCATTGCCCAATTTATGCCATATGCTATGAAAGGTCTGTCAGACCTAATGAACACCAAAATGTGACATAACTGACCATACATGCATCTCATTGTTGCATGGACCATTGAGGTTAGAGGATATATCAATTGATATT
The DNA here is from genome assembly GCA_016801105.1 of Esox niger. Lineage (NCBI taxonomy): Eukaryota > Metazoa > Chordata > Actinopteri > Esociformes > Esocidae > Esox > Esox niger. The sequence continues at coordinate 49,580 of JACXGJ010000120.1, read as the reverse complement.
TTTCTAGATTTTGAGTCTGTGAGAGCATGAATATTGCCAAGTACTTATCTGCCATTTTAATGTACTCACTTGGGTAATGATAGCTGACGGTGTAAAAACTACATGACTGCACGATGTGAAGTCAACCAATTCAATTGGAAGTATCAGCCAATGAAGATATGTCCCACTCACTTGACTGCGATAAAATGATGGACAGCTTCAATGTTGATGTCCAAGGAAAAACGTTATCCCTAAGCACATTTAATTTGTGTAAAGATACTGCTAGTGGAAAACAACATAAAGATTGAATGCACTTAATCTTACATATATATATATACAGTGAGTGGTGAGCATATGGAGAGATATTGGGGTGAGAGTACATCCTATACATACATTTACACATACTGTAATGTACCCTTTTAAAGTTTGATTGATTAGATGTAGTGAGATGAACAGAGTTTTGGGAGTTGTATAGAGCAGTTGTTTGATTAAAAGTTCATTTGGAGGTGGTTTTGTTCTCAAGCTTCATGCATAAGGCCTAACAGCATTGACAGCTGACCGGCTTTAATGTCCTTCAAAATATTCTATTTTTTAACAATACAAAACTTGTTTAACTCATTTAAGCAAGTTAATAAGAAATAATGAAACAATCAGTTGACGCTGTGCTTTATTTTACTTGTGAAATCCAATGAAACACCATTCCCAAGCCATCTGTTTCTATGCAGCTTCATAGTTGATTCTTCAAAGCCTATTAAAATATTTAAATTAACTATGTCAATGTTAGACATTTTAATGTTTACTTTGTCTTACAATAAAAATAGATACTTTTGAACCTGACCTTAGACTGCCAGATCGCTATATCAAATGCTTGTAGAAGAAACATTTTACATTTCAATTTTTGAACAGATGCTTTTACCCAGAGCGACTTACAAATGCATACATTTATTCTTTTTCATACTGGTCCCCCAACAGAGCAACGGGAATAGTTTAGTTCTACCTTAAAACCAATCACACAGTGCTATGGCTTGAGTGTAAAAAAATACTGTATGTATGGTGATTTAGCTACTTAATTAAGTAATGAAAGATGACATTCCAATCCCAGTTTTGAAATTTGGATCACGGAAAAGAAAAAATCGGAACATTTGGCAAATAACACCAAGGCCATGTCCTAAATTAATACTACAATTACAGTCCTCTTCTGCAATAGTTTGATTTGTTATGGCACATTCAGAAGAATGGCAACTTGACCGCTATTCAAGTTAACAAATATAAATAAAACCATTTAAATAGCCACAGCGACAATGCTTTTTGTAACCCTCAGTACTTCTTAGAGCACAGGGGTCTTCACAAAAAATACAGAATTACCACGGTTTTAATGAGGCTGGGTGCTTATGGGTCTCGACCTGAGTTTAAGGTAATGCTCGATTTGCAGATACAAATAATTTTTTTCAGGGAGTGCATGTTAGCAGAGTGCACACTTATTTTAGCGTATAAAATATGATTATTTCATTAGCCAACACTAATCATTTATGAAAAATTGCTTGTCTTTACAGCTTAAATATTAAATGTAGAATATTATGCTTTGCAACACGATTGCAAAAAAATCATCTGTAACGTACATTGAAACTTATCTGGCCGCACAAGCGGCTTGATTTATTTGCTAAAAGTATTCAAATGTAATGTATTTCGTTTAAAACGCGCGCGATTTTCTGTTACCCGTGGGAATTTAGTTTTCTATCATATAACGTACAAGCTAGCTAGGTAGAAAAGTCGGAGCATTTGTACAACTTCGTTACTGTGCGATAGCTAGCCAACATTAGGTAGTTAGTGACTGGTGAGTAGCTAGCTACCTAGCATGTGGGTCGAAATTTGTATTTGAATTATTATTAAGATTAACTGACAGTTACACGACTTGAATGAGATAATCGTCAGGGTTAGGAAACGGGAGTCCAGTAATTAATTTGTTGTTGCGTTTTCACTTTTGTAGCTCGTTAAATGACAACATTTAAAACCTAAGGGCTTTAGTCTGAATTGGTAGACCAATAACACACTATATTACTAATTTGCGAACCGACTGCCTAGCCAAAGTAACACCATGAAATAAAGAAGTCCAATAATAAACCTATAAGGTTATCTGGAAAAGGCTGCAAGTTTACCAGCTAAACTATCTTCGGTCAAAATTTAACGTAGGCTAGTTAGCTCATGAGCAACGTTACAGCAAGCCGCTGTAGTAGCTAGCAACCACCGTTCAACTACTATTGATGTAGCTGCGGTTAGTCAGAATCGAATACCCGTGCGTGGCCCGGATTTGGCTACAGCCCTTGTCTCGCTGATTGCCGTTATTTAGTTATCTGAATCGTGTATATCCACTGGCTGTATCCATAGACTTTCTGCTCCACCAGCTACTCTCAGCGCCACAAAATGGGGTCTATTAACGTTTGTCTCCGCCATTTTGTGACAGACTTTTCACTGAGCACAGGGGTACGTGTAATGGTTGAATGTAGTAACCTCGTCAAGTAGATATCCGTTTGGCAGTTACAAAAAAGGGATCATGAACAATTTCCATTCATCCCAGAAGACGCGAGTCATTTCCGAGTGCTACGCTTTCCATCGTTGTTGATGACCTGGTAGCAGGTTGTTCTCAGGCAAGGGTTGCACAGTACCGACTAACATCACCAGAAAGCTTTCTTTTATATAGGGAAAACCTGGCATTATCACTTGGTAGAAAGTGGAAATGCCATCCAATCTCAGGTGATTTCGTAATTAAAAGAGTTTTATTAAACATAAAAGTTTTATGAAACATACTTTTTTTTTGTAAATGGATGGAATATAAACATTAGAGCAACTGAATCTCTCACTGAAGACATATTATTTTGGCTTTTAATTACTTCAAAGCCACTTTTATTGGCTTTGAAGTAATTAATATCACAAACAATAATTTCTTGATGAAATAAGCAAAAACCTCAAGAGATAGCAGGCCCTTAACTGGATTTTAACGTAGATTAACCTACTACTTTTTCAATAATTGTATGTATGTTGCATCTAATATTGATTGACATTATAGTTTGTTTTAATAATGTTGTATCTAATATTGATCGAAATAATAGCCTCCTTTGATAATTACGCCGATAATAATGTGTTTGTGAACTTATATGTTTAATTGTTGTCAAATTGACAGATTACAATAGGTATAATTTATCCACCCCCCCTCCCCCACAAACATGATTAATATTATTCTGTTTGAACAAGTCTGGTATGTTTCAGATGAGCCCTAAAAAAGAAAACACTGTCTATTGTTCCAATAAACCGCTTTGGACATTGCAATACCGTTGTTTCTAATAGAGGGCGCTGCGTGGCAGTACGAGCTCGCGGCCTCAGATCTTTTTGTCTGAGAACTGGATCCCGCTGCCGCTCTACAGTGTGTGCGATTGCTTGGAGCTGCGTCCGTAACACACTGTCAAACCACTCCAAACGAACACATTTGCTACCAAAACTGTTCGTTTAGTATCTGTTACAATGGCAGTTTTTGTTTGCCGCTGATCTCGTTCGTTATTTTGACTGTTTATTAGAACTTACTGAATCGGCTTGGTTTTTGTGTGTAGCTGTGCATCAGGCTTTATTAGCGAGCTGGCGCTCTTCTTGCTATTAGCTATTTCTTTAACTTTTTTAAACACTCAGCTTCGCGAATGACTGAGCGCCGGCGGAGTATGGGATCCTTGGTGTCTTAGGAAGCGAGTGAGTGGGGTTTTAACCGTTTTTACATGCAAAAACAATGGCAAATTCGACGGGAAAAAATTTACTAGATCAGCGAAGGAAAGGACTGGCTTTCCTAGACGAGCTGCGGCAATTTCACCAAAGCAGAGGGTGAGAATGTGGCGTCTTTATTTCTTTGAATATAAATTTAAACATAAATTACGGACAACTATAGGTGCCTACACATTATTAATAATATTCTCAATTGATTTAATGTTTTCCTCTTCAGATCGCCGTTCAAGAAGATTCCTATCGTGGGTGGGAAAGAGCTGGATCTTAATGCTCTCTATATCAGAGTCATTTCGTTAGGTGGATTTGCTAAGGTGAGTTGAACTAAAAGTGCCTTTTCGCACCCAGAATTTTCAGTGAAGACTTCAGAGAACCGCTAGAAAACTCAATTTCGGCATTCAAAATAGTTATTTCACATCAGAACATGCTGTATTAGAGAGAGGATTGCGGTCGGCCTTGTGCTAGTTTGCCATCTATGCAATGTGGTGGCTTGTGTTGTGTATGGTTTGAATTGAAAGTCCGTACGGTAGCTACACGGCTCGGAGTCTGAGTGCAGTTGGAGCAACTCAAAATTAGCGGGCACGTTTAACATCGATTATCGGCACAGAGCACGGGATAGGAAACACTATACGCCGCCGGGGAAAGGTAGCATTTTCTGTAGCTAGATTTTTACGATACTTTTGGGGAAGCTATTCGCATTAGCCATCTTTGGCTTCATGGCTGAAGACAAAATGTAGGCCTCATACAGGCCTATATATTGAATGATGCAAATGTGTGGAAAATGTCAAAAATAAAGACTGCTTGCAATAATTAATTATTCGCTAACGTTAGTAGCATTCTGTTGAAGCGGGTCATAGTTGTCTTGTTCTTTGGTACCACATACGGTTGCACGCTTGGTTTGCCAGAAAAGTAATGTTAGCCAGGTTGCTAACACTCGCTAGTAAGCCAACCAGTTCAAACTGTACTGTAGCTAGCTGTGTTGTTGCTTGCCGTGATAACTAGATGGCAAACATAATGAAATATCGTAACATCGCTTGACTTTGATAATATGCCAGCATTAAGAAGCCGTGTTTATATGATGAGTAAATCAGATGGTTTATAACGTAACCAATTATGCATACGTTTATTGTTTAATTAAGAAAGAAACCCATTGTTTGCTTTCCAGGTTTCTGACAAGAATCAGTGGTCTGAGCTGGGTGAAGATTTCAACTTTCCAAGGAGTTGTTCAAACGCTGCATTTGTTTTAAAACAGTACTACCTTCGGTAAGTGGCATGGTCTTGCATTAGCTGCTACACTCTGACAGCATGTGGCAAATGTTTACAAGTTGCGAGAGGCTGCAAGCAGGAAAATACCATATAACAAACCAGCGTTGCTGACCGCTTTCAGGAGGTTGATAAGCTTTTGTTGAACAGAAAATAAAAACACTGAGCAGGATCCTTCACTGGTTGGCATGTACGACCGTTGTAACAGTAAATATTGACCGAATATGTTTTCGTAATCGTTACAAAGCCAATCCAGATCAATATTATCTTTGAATAACAGGACATCTCTTACTGCCAAGGATTTTGTCATTCATCTTTAGATTTAAACTGTTAGTAAGAACTTGTAATCGTTTTTAATGGTTTAAGTATTGTGGCTGGTCGTAGAAGTCACTTGCTATCGTTAAATAAACTAGTTGTTGACTGCTTCTTTATCCTTAGAATGTTGGGTCATGGTGTTTCCATGAGCAACAATCTTCATTTACTGCTGTAAGTTGTAAAATATCTAAATAATAATAAAAACACTATCATATATTGTCTATAAGGTAACTACGTATTGATAAAAAAGGGTTTATGGGCAAATGCACCTGTTCTGTATTTGTAGCAAGTGCAAAATAAACCTTTTCGGCCACTCGTAAACTCACTATTTATATGTATAGCTAGGCTGTTCCAGGCGCAGTACAGTATCCTGAAAGATCTCTGGCTTTATATTTAATTTAGACCTTTTTTGGAATTATTTAGCAGGAGTAAATGAAAATTGCTCAAGGATACTTCATATGTGCGAAGTCTCCTGCATATTGACGTATGATCGCTTGCAAAGCTTTCTAATGGGACATGTTTCCTTAGCTTAGAAGGTGAATTTAAGCCTCTGAATCAACTTTTGCTGCTACTATGGCATCAACACCGTGGCCCTTTCTGTAGATGTTGTAAGTGTAGCTTTTACCCAGCCCTAAGAGTGGACTGTGTAGCTATTCTGTTCGTCTCCTTTTCCCTCCAAAATGTTACCATCATTGCCATCAACTTTTAGAAGGGGGGAACACATTCAATGCTTTAAATCGCTGTTTAACACTTGTAGAAGTGTCTAACTGGACATACAATGGTTATTTCCTGATGGTAGATGGGGACAGATTAGGCCAAGTACTGAAGCAGTTTTTGCCATTATGATGCAATCAGTAGACGTTACCCTCAACACCTTTTGCTGTTGTTGTAGATTATGTAAATGCAGCTGGTACCAGCAGTTGAGCCTGTGGACAGGGGAGCTGCTTCTCTGAGGTCTTTTTCCTTCCAAAATATTACCGTCATTACCACCTGCTTTTGAAAGGTTTCCTCACATTCCACACTAAACTATGAGATGTCTTTATGCTCATGCTTTGTCAATTAGTTCATCTGGCATATCTTTTCATTAGTTCTGTTACTTGAGTAATCTTGGTTTTGGGAATAGTTGAAGTAGTGGTAAACCAGGAGTAGGGGACTAGGTTCAGCTGCACATTGCTTTTTGTCTATGTGGATTAACATTTCAAATTGATCACAACTAAAGCCAAATAATAACATTAATGATGTTAAGATGTGTTCACATGATGTTTTTTATCAGTGGGATTTAAACTAACAATCTGCAAGTAAACAATTATGTTGGTCTGTGTCAAACATTGAAACACTAGCTTTCATAACTATGGTGCTTTAAGTGTGGTTGGGTGGGTGTTCATACCTCCTGTATACATGTCCACAATCACAGCAGTGTCTAATGACTCTAGTTTTTTTCTTGAGTTATCTGTTGATTCTGCATAGGCCTGGGCTCTACAGGCAGATCCAGTAATAGGCCAAGCACTGTATATTGTTTCCAAACTGGTGTTGATTTTCACAGTGTTGTTTTGTGAATTATTCTGTTCTTATTATCAGATGAACAATAGAAACACTTCTTAACTGTAAAGTTTTTCATTAAAGTATTTTGACGTTGACCTGAGCTCTCTTGCTAATTAATTGTTCTTTTGTATTGAGGAGTTGTGGATACTCTCTTTGAGCGTGTTTGTGTTCGGTGCAGTCATTCTAGCCCAGCTGCTACACACCTGATTCTACTTATCAAAATGCCCTGAACTGTCTTCAACCAAGAAACAGGTGTGTAGCAGCTTGGCTGTAACACAAGTCTGCACCCAGAGTAAACTACTTTCTTCTTTAAAATTATAATTTGTATAGTCGTATGCTCTAGCATACTGATGATATTACTTAATGTTAACCACATTTTACTGAAATAGCCTGATACCGGCGTATACAATGTTTGGTAGGTTTTGTGGTGTAGCTGTCCAGATGCTTAATCTATTCCATCTCAATTTTTTCCCAAGGAAATAACTGCACAGGGCTAACTTTTTAACCCTGCATTTGACCTGAGCATCTAAAGCATGGAGGGGTTTACCCCATGATACAGAGCCATCGCATAGTATCACTTGGTTGTTTTACCACAGAACGGTCAAACATACTTTTTTTACGCTAAGCTTTAATTTGTTGTTTATTGTTCCATGCTTCGGTTTCTGCCACCTAAAACAAGTGTCCAGGTTAAGAAAGCCTGCTACTTACAGTTTGGATTGCTTAGACTGATTTCACTTAAAGGTGTCGCTCGTTACCATCCCACTCATACAAGCAAGGACAGTCCAGTCAGAATTTGTATTGGAAGTTTTCTTGTACCGATTTAAATGAATGGTGACATGGGCAAGGTATATGTCAATTACAATATTTTAACCCAAGAACCTTAGTGGTAGACACTCAGCAATTGACCTCATACTATCATTTAACTGAATCTGTGCTTTTTGTCGCACAAATTTGGCAATGAAATCTTTACTCAACATGAGTGTCTGATCTGAAGTTTAGTCTTCTGAAGTGGTTGCTTCCCTTTGTGTCCTTTCATCTGCAATGGTCTAAAAACGTACACAAAAAATACACAAGGGAAAGCAGAAAGGTTTTTGCGCCGACTGCTTACAGCAAGTTAGCTTGTCTATTTCCTGAGTTCAGGTTTTGTATATTGCCATTTCTTAAGACTGAGGTGTTGCTTGTGCATAATCTTATAACAACTAAGAGCTACATCCACCTTCCTGTGTTTTTATGCTTATGTCATGCAATCAGCTTGTCTCATTAACACAGATTTTGCTAGTGATATCAGCCTTGGCACCTAAACAAAGGTGACATGCAGCCGTACTGTTTAGAGATCTGGCAGTACCGCATGCTCTCCCGATAGCTTTCTGTCTATCAATACACCTTTTCAGTGATTTACCGAAAACCCATTGTATAGAGGGTGAAACCTGAAATAAAAATATTGTTTGTTGCAAATGGATCACCTGTAGCCAAAGCTGTGTCCATCAGTCGTTTTCTTTTTAGAGGTGAGCTTGCATTCTTAGCCAGTGTTGTACATACAGTAGGTCAGGAAGGCAAACCGTTGATAATAATGCTACAGAATGTGGCTGTTGCTCCTCTTATGAATTTTCAACTGGCAGTAACAGATTTATTAACAGCAACTCTCCCTACTCTGATTTTGCTAAACTGTGTGTATTACGTGACTTGACAGGTAATTTCTATGGGTTCAAAAAGCAAAGTAGAAGTTTATCCAATGTGACTACATGTGAAGAGCCATGATTAATTGCTTACATTATTTTTTCTGCCTCCAACACTGAGTGAGACTACAGTGTGTTCTCCCTCATCTTTCACCTATATCTCCATCGCTGCTTCATCCTTCTGCCAATTCCTTCTCTTCACAGTTTGTTAAAATTGTGTTAGCGTAGTTTGTGACAACAGTAATTGCTGAGAGGTTTTGAACTCTACAAATCACTAAAATGTGCAAATGATTTCTCCTAATTTCCCCCCAAGAAACTCTGGCTTAGATGCATTTAAGTCAGGTGCAGGTGTGTAGTCGCAATTTTCTTTGACCAGGGTACGATCTTTGCATAATGCACATTGTTAAAAAGTACTTTTCTTGGGTCTTAACTGAGATTGTGTATCATATAAATATGAAAAAATCTAGGCCTACACCTGTGACAAAAGTGCAGATGATAGATGTAATTGAGCTACCATTCTTTAGTGTCTGAGGATTATTTTAGGCTGTAATTGCTTCATGTTATTCGCAGATTTGATTGTAGTTGTTAGTCTTCTTCTCAGGGCTTGTTTACGTTGTTAGATTGTCTGTGACATTTAGAACAAGGCTCAAGATGCTAGGTTGTTTGGTTTTGTGAACTTGTAGATATCAATAGCTTGAGACATCACTTTCCGAGATAGCGTGTGCTGCTTTTGAAATAGCCCCCCCCCGAAGATATTTGCAAGTGTGAAGACCATTCTGTCGGAACTATTTAGTTTCTGTGAGGTGTGCAATAATATTACTCGATTTTATTTGTGATTTACGGGCACAATCACATGTGGTACATCTCAAACATGCCAGTTGAAATTCCAACATTATGGAAATGATTATGCAAAATCAAGATGAGTTTATTCTCTCTTGTAATATAAACAAACCTGTACTCTCTCCCTGTCTGGATTCTTGTCTACAACTGGTATTTGGTTCATTGCCCCACTCTCGTTTATTTTCTGTGGTGTTATCTTCTATTTTATCACCAAAAACACCGTAGTGTGGATTGTAATTGGTTTACCAGAATTTTGACTTAAAAACTATAACAATACTTTCCCATTCAGATTTCCCTGTTGATTTCGGGTTTTCACTTTAAATTAAAAAAAAATTGTCAGAATTTAAAAGTTCCACACATCATGAAACTTGTATATATTTCATTAATTACCGTGTTTTATTATTGGAATGTTTTATTCTCTTTTGTTCCAAACTAGTCTGAAATCATAAAATTGAGTGGCTAAGAATCCAGATGGCCAGTAGATGTAATGATTAGTCTTGTCTAGAACACATCCATCTGTCTTAAATGGTCAAGGAAGAGTACATTTTCTTGAAATGTGCTCAAAGTAGTCTGCTATTAGATAATTAACCTTTTTAGTTCTCGCTACTATGATGCAAAGGAACTTGTACATACACTCACTCTGGTCTTAAACCTTTCACCCAAATTCTGGGTCAAAGTTATATGTTATGATGGATTTGCGATCTATAACGTTAACTTTCCTGGCATTCATAATGTAAATGACGAACTGCTTTTGTGTCAGAATGCTTCTTACAGAATACTTCTTCAGGGTAGCCAACAATGTTTATGTTCTGTCACAGGTTGTGGTATACAATATTATTAGTGTTTACCACCTGAATGTCATTGATTTATACAAACTAATCAAGCAGAGTCTGTGTCTTTTGCTCCCGCTTGGTGCACCACTGAAGTCCAATGGCACGTGAGAGAATTGCTGACTGCATCTGAAGGAACTAGATATGAACTATCCTTTAGTTGTGGAATGTTAGATGGGCTGATACAGTGATTGATATAAAACATATAAATGCCCTGCACAGTCACGTTTCTCTATGAACCTGACTTTCTGGGGGTCTGCAGTTCATCTTTGCGATCAACATCACAAGCTGTTAAAAATCTTTTTTTATACTTTATGCAGATTCTCAACCCGAAGTTCCATTATGTTGTCTGCACCCTGTATGTGGTGTGATATATTAAATATTGTTAAGTCGACAATGTATAGAAAAAGTCTACTAGGGTCTTTATTAAATGAAACATTATTTTGTTTAATGGAAAGACTGTTGGTGACTCCAAAAAGATGTTTGTATTCTTATTTGTTTTTGACCAATGTGTGTTTGTTTGTGATCTGAGTGTATTACTTTATGTATTAATAGAATCCTCAGTTGACGGATCATACATTAATGTTGTTCACAAGTTCAAACCACTTCACCCTAGTTAGCTGGCTAGCCTGCAGATAGTGGTCATGGTGGAGTTGAAAATAATAATCTGCAGCAACAAAAGGTAGCGCAAAATGTTTTTCTCTCAAATAAGTTTTGTGTGGTTTTCCTAGATATGTTTTAAGATTGCCTTGAGCTGATGTTAGTGAAACCTATCCTTATTCGGCCAAGAAGCTAGCTAAAGTTGTAACCAGCTCATGAAAACAATGTAGTTCATTCACTTTCTTTACATTGTGTTGCTTATGTTACGTTGAAGCTTGTGCTCCCTTTGTCGCATGTTTTCAACAACACAATCTCAGGCCTTAGCTAGTTAACTAGTAACTACCGTCCATGGTTAACTAGTTCAACAGGGACATAAACTGCCTAGAAATCTTGCTACATGCTTGGTCATGTAGTATAGATTCATAAAGCATGGTTGCCTTTAACCAATTACAACTGCTTTAATTATCGTGGTAATGCCTTCATGAACTTCATACACTTCTCTATGGCAAATCCATAGACTTCTTAAGATATACCAAATATAAGACATAGGTAGATCTGTCACTGTACCAGTGTTTTCAAGCTGCACAATCTAAACTATAATATTGTTCAGAACAAAAATGATTTTTGTTGATATGTTGTCCTTTTTCTATTTCTGTTCAAATGAGTACATTGGAGACTATCATTTACCTTATCAGTAAGGAATGCCAGGTAATTTACTCTAACAGATTATATTTGTGTGCTTGTCCAACAGGGGGCAGCCATTGCAAACATACAGAGGCAACCAGTATTAAGAGATTTGCCCTATTCTTTCAGTTTGTTTGAAACAGACAACCTTAAATTACACCAGTTTGCAAGCAAACCATTACCATTTGCAGTGGTAAATCTATGGCTTTAGTTCTGTGCTTTCTAATTTTCGGCTGTTTTGACTTAACAATCATGTAATCAGTTTGGGGAAAAACAAGGAGTTATCGTTTTAAATATCACCTCAACTAAACCTTGATACAATACATATGGGCTCTTAATTATGTGGCATTCTCTTACTTTTGTCTTGTTGGAAGTTTTTTTGTCTGGCACCTATTAAAGGGGAAGTGCAGACACGAGCAGCTGCAACAGACCTCCCGCCTCTCCTTTAGCCCTTGCCCAGACAAGCGTGTGATGACGCTGCTCAGGGCCGAGGCCTCTCCAAACAGAGGGTTGGTGTATTTATAGGCTGGTGTGTCACGCCGCGGACGGGGGATTACCTTGGCCGCGGCAAACCAGCAGCAGTAGCAATGGGACTCCATTCAGAAAGGGGCTCTCACTCAGTAACTCACGGCAGAGCAAACGCGTGCGCACACACACACACACACACCCTGTGCTTAGCAAGGACTTTCCACGCTTACACTGGTGAGGTATTTGCTCCTGCTGCCACCGCTGTGCGTGGATCTGCTAACAATGCGGAGATGTCTGTTGATCCCCACTGTTCTCTTTTTGCCACACGTGAGTGTGGGCTGTGTGCTTGATGAACAGCCTGGTCTCAAGTACTGTATTTTATGGGGCAATTTTTGTTGTGCCATCAATTCAAAGGTTATTTGGATAGGGCTTAAATCTGACCAATGTTTATTGCACGTCTTAGGCCGTTGAACATAAGAGACCGGTTCTGTTTTTGGCTTTTTGAAGTGTAGTTTCAGTTGTAGATCCATCTGTGTTTCTGCATCCCCATATTGCTTAGCGGTTTGTGCTTTGAGTAAAGGCAGTACCAGGTTTTCAATAATATGGTTCTGTCTGCGATAATAGTCACCGCCTGAGTCAAATCAGAGCTGAGTATGAAACTAATGGTATTTACTGACTTGGTTAGTGAACTATCCACTTATGGTAAACTTGTTGGCCCTAAGCAATAGGGCACATGGGATTTAAGCCTTCTACAATGCTTAAACTGTTGCACTGTCATGCAGATGGAGTAACATCTGTGCTTTAGCTTTTCATTTTTGGTTTGACTAAGCCTAAATGTATTTAATCATAACCAATGGTCTCTATGGAAACTTCAGTTGGTTTTCATTTCATGCTTTGTGGTGTTGTCGTTCATAATGTCAGCTGATGTAGGTTGGAAAGTAATTGGTTGTGCGATCATTGTCATTTGTTCCTTTCCATAGCAGCTGAGTTGTGGAATGCTTTGTGAGAGGAGCTGAAATTGTATACAGCGACCAGTAGTGTGACATTAGGTTTGACTGCAGTTGGTCTTGCAAAAGGCTAGAATTCTGAAAGGTAGACTGTTGCTATACCAGTGAGTCTGGACCACACTACTAGTTTAGCCTACTTTTGAGATTGTGAATATTAACCAAATTCCTCATCTTGGGTGCCATAAAATCTAATGGCATATTACAGTTGATTGACCGAGGTTCCCTGTCCAGTTTTATCATCAATGATTTGGAGGCTTAACAGTTGATGATTAAGCCACAGTTAAAGAATGCAGGATTTCGCCTGGCTAGAGAGAATTTGAGGAGTGGGTGAAACTGGATTATTTGCTATTGTTTTCTATTGTGTGTGCTGGGATTCATTGTAACATACCCAGCTACTGATGATATTATTAGCATAACGTTGTTGTCAAAGGTTATTGCACCAAGGGCTACCATGTGGAGTATTTGTCACTTCAAAACATTTGGCTCTTGTGTTTAAGGAAGCCCAATTGACTGAGTAAGGAGCCTATTATAATTGAAGGTGTGTGTTAAGTGCCTTGAAAACTTGAGCTGCTCATATTGAAGTCAATTTTCTAGGTGGGGTTCTGAGGTAAATGTTAGATGGAATGGACTGAGTGATCAGCCAAAACCAGCGGTTGTTTCTTTTGTTTCTGCTACTGGCTTCCATTCAAGTTCCATTCTGAGGTGCTGTCAATCCTAATGTTTTGAAAAGAGGGATAGAGCTGGCTGCTGTGCACGATGACATTTGCATTAACGCTGAATGGTTTGTAAGGTTGTCATCGACTTGGTAAGCTTCTTGTTCAGTGATCATACGTAATAGGCCGGTTACAGTTAAAATCAGTTAACCGCGGTTAACATTTGGGTGAACAAATGCCAATTTCCAAACATAAAAATATACTAGTAGACGTGTGTTTACACAGGATGACGTCTCTTCAGATGTCATTTTATTACGCTGTCTGCAGATGCAGTTTGCTGGGCAGGTGGAAGTAGGAATGGGAGTGGGCATGGGTCTACCTACCACCACTTCTAAAAAGGGTTTTCACCTGTTTTTTTTTTCTCTACAGATATTTAGAAAAGTATGAGAAAGTCCATCACTTTGGAGAGGATGATGAAGAAGTACAGCCTGGGAACCCGAAACCATCTCTTCCAATTGGTGCAATCCCCTGCTCTTACAACTACCAGCAACACACTGTATCAGGTAAAGCAGCAAAGTTCACTACAGTATATTTGTCCAAAGTAAGCTTGTTCTGGGCTAGAAATGGTCTATGTTTGTAAGAGAGCCTTCATAAAAAATTACTTACTCCTGACAGTTTTTACATATGTTCATCAGGTAGCCACCGGTTTAGCCAAATAGACCCGAGTTGTTTGAACTGTTGTGTCTTTCTGTTCATTCTTTTGGCAGTCAGTAGAGCCTGATTGTACATGTACGTATTTTGTATTAATCCAAATCTTATTCAGTACAGGCCGGCGTCGTGAACAAAGACGTCGAGCCAAGGACTAAAAAACCAAGATCAGTGATCTTTTGAGCATATTAATTAGCCCCTAGCATTTATTTAGCTGTTAATCTCAAAATGAATTAGTTTTTTTCCTATATTTATTGGGGTTGTTTACTTGGTGGATGATTAATGATACTTAACTAACATCATGTTAGTTTACAGGGAAATACATCTTTCCACCCGGTCAATGTCATTCCAGGAATCAACTACAGAGTTCCCTTTTGACTGTATTTGAAGTCAGTTATTGAATATATATATATATATATATATATATATATATATATATATATATATATATATATATTAGTGATGTAAAACAGTCCCTTTTATGGTAAGATCTGATCTGAAGCTTATGTTTAATACATTCTTTGTAATAAACTATGGATTGTAGGGGGTTTTGAAATTACTGAAATGTCCTTCTGTTCCGTGGACAACCTTGGTGTAAGATTTTCAAAGAGATTTCTTTGATTATTGAGCGTTGGGGCTTTTGAGCACTGCCAACTTTGAATTTGAGTCAACACTACAACTCCAGTGGAGAAATCATTGACTACCTTATGCCTTGATCTTCCTCTGCACTTCAACAGTCTTTTGTGTGAGGTCTAAGCCAAGCAGGTTCTTGTCTCATAACAGGGGCATTTGCTGCAACATACTGCAGTCTTGTTTGTTTTTTATTTTTAGCCATAGTTTGTTGCTACTTTGTTGCTGCTTACACTACAGTTTGGAGTCACTTGGAGAACAAGGACATTTCTCTAAGAAAACATACATGAAATGAGTTTGAATAGACTATATTTCCTATTCACAAAATTAATAGGAAATATAGTCTTTGACGAGGTTTGAAATAATTATTTTTAATTGAAATATAATTGTACTTGTATAATAATGGTTGGCTTTAAGGGTTGTTCTTATGTATCATACAGTTAAACTGCTCCCACACCCGCTCAATTGGGTTGAGTTCTGGTGACTGTGCTGGCCACTCCATTATAGATAGCATACAAGCTGAATGCTTCTTCCCTAAATAGTTCTTGAATAGTTTGTTGCTGTGCTTTGGGTCATTGTCCTGTTATAAGAGGAAATGCACTCCTATCAAGTGCCTGCCCAAAGGGTATGGTGTGGTGTTGCAAAATGGAGATAACCTTCCTTCAAGATCCCTTTCACCCTGCACACATCTTCCACTTCATCACCACCACCAAAGCACCACCAGACCATCACATTTCCTCCACCTGGCACTCCTCCTGAGTCTGAGATATGGCTTTTTGTTTGCATGTCTCCCTTGAAGGTTAGCATTCCGGAGTCATTTCTACACTGCTTTTGTTGAGACTGGTGTTTTGCGGGTACTATTTAATGAAGCTGCGAGCTGAGGAGCTGTGAGGTGTCTGTTTCTCAAACTAGGATCTCTAATGTATCTGTTCTCTTGCTGAGTTGTACACCAGGACCTCCCACTCCTTTTTATTGTGGTTATAGCCAGTTTGCACTATTCTGTGTATGGAGTAGTACACAGCCTTGTGCAGTAACTTGACTTTTTTGGCAATTTCTCACAATAGGCTTTGCTTCCCAAAAATAGAATGGACTTATGAGTTTCAG
This sequence comes from Esox niger, assembly GCA_016801105.1. NCBI lineage: Eukaryota > Metazoa > Chordata > Actinopteri > Esociformes > Esocidae > Esox > Esox niger. The sequence continues at coordinate 33,519 of JACXGJ010000120.1, read as the reverse complement.
AATAATTCTTTGTTTCTGAACATTTTGAGCCTATAATCAAACCATAAAATTGAACCCAGATTCTTAACTAGTCTAAAGAAGGCCCTTCGTATTGCTTTTTGCCGGAGTTGGCCAAGAAGAGTGGATGTCTTTTACTGAGTGACTGGCTGACTCGCCTTTGTAAACAGCGTAGTGGTTAGGGAAGCAGACCTGTAAACTATAGATCCCGCGCTCATATCTCCTCAGAGGCAAAGCGTTGTACACGTTAGGAATTATTCTGTATAGACAAACTGTGCTGGCATAAACCTTCAGTGTCTACATTATACTCAGCCTGAAATAAAACAGTTTTTGGTTATATTTCGACAGTTTCTGGTTGATCTTTTGAAGTGTGCATGCGTTTTGGGTCAGGATAGACAAACACATTTGCTGGTTATAGCAAGCCTTAACTAAAACTGTATGCGATTATATTGCGACCGTTTCTGGCATGGAAAAATTCATCTTCGGTCTCGCTAGCAATTGCTCAAATATTATGATTATTCCTGGGACATTAGTTGATACTAGTAAGCCTATTACTGGTTAATACACTGTTAAAATGGCCAGTGGCAAACGCCATACAGTTCATAGACACTATTTGTGGTGGAGGTGAAATTACTAAGAAACGTTAGTCAGTTGATATGTATCAATATCATTCACAAATGAACAATTAGCTGCTAAAATGGGCCAGTGGCAAAACAGGATTTGTTCAGGCTAGGCACAAGGCAAACATACAGCTATGTGGTATATTTGTTAACGACACAGCCTTCCATGTGGGTGACCTGGGTTCGAATCTTGAAGGCAGCACATTCTGTTGCGGACCGGCTGAACTAGGCTTGCCTGGTTTCTTGTTTAATCGGCATAACTGTTCAGCTATGCTAACAAATGAACCAATGATCAGTTAGCCACAATGTGGCATTTGAACACAGGAGTGATGGTTGCTGATTATGGGCCTCTGTACACCTACGTAGTTATTCCCTTAAAAATCTGCCGTTTCCAACTTTAGTAATAATTTACAACATTGACAATGTTTTCCTGATCAATCTGATATAACTTTAATAAACAAAAATGAGCTTTTCTGTCAAAAACAAGGAAAATTCGAAGTAACCCCAACTTTTGAAGGGTAGTGTATATTGTAATTGTAGATTTGATGGTACCATTTGGCAGCACATCTTCCAAATGTTGCCGTTTAGTCCATTATAATTGGTCTTGCAAGCCTGTTGCTAATCTTGCATCTGCTTCTTCCAGGGGAAATTCTGATAAGATAATACAGCTGCTTGACTTGGCTCTCTAAGTGAGGATGATGTTCTATGTAACAATAATTTGTGCCAGTATTTTCTTTAATGTATTGAATGTTGTTTTTCAGATCTAAGATGTAATATATGTCCAACTGTATCGGTCTGGATTTTGGCATGCCATGTTTATGCTACCGTTATTTATTTTCAAAAATAGATTTTCTGGCCAGAGCTCGGCCACCAGACATTCTCTTAGCCTCCCCCTTTAGCAAGGGTTTAGTCGCATGGAGGTCGTCGTATCCACAGGCAGGAAGGCATCTTGCAACAGTGTGTTAACATCGTGCTTTGTGATGTTGCATTACCGCACTGTTAGCTGTGTGTTAAGTCGATTTGGTTCAGTTGCCCTGTCAGTCTCATGTAAGATGCAGGACCGGCAGTGAAGCGTGAAGAGATGGCTATTTATCTTTTATTGATTGCACTGTAATTTTCAAATAATTAAAAGTCCATGTATTCATTGCCACCCTAGTAAAGTTGTGCCAAAAAACTGAGCTTCAGGAAGTTGGACTTGCGTTAACCCCAACCCTGCATGCAGCGTTCATCACAGTTCCCCATCTTAGACGGGGAATTCATTATCTGAGATTCAAGTGTCAGACTTTTCTGTCTAAATTATACTTTTTTAAAGCAACTTTAATGGATGAAATAATTTTGCAATTGAAATAACCACAGCTGTTTTTTTCTGTTCTACAGACTATCTCCGCCAAAGCTATGGGCTGTCCATGGAGTTCACTCCACCATGTGACTACAACAAACTGGTGCTTTCTCTCCTGTCGGGCTTACCCAATGAAGTGGACTTCGCGATCAATGTTTGTACTCTCCTTTCCAATGAGAGCAAACATGCCATGCAGCTGGAGAAGGACCCGAAACTCATCACGTTGCTGTTGGCCCACGCAGGCGTCTTTGATGACTGTATGTCCGCAACATCTTCCACTTTACCGATTGCTTTGCTTTCTAGTAGTCTAGCAATTGTTTACCATGGAATCTTGGCATGCAATGATCTGCTGCTGCTTCACTGCAACCTGTGTTTATTCTGAGCTCTTGCCATACCGACTGTGGCAGGGAGTCCTACAAAGTGCTACAGGTTGGCCCAGTGCCTTCTGGGTTGGAAAAGGGGGGAGTTTGGCGGTTGTTGCCTTGTCATGTTGTGCTCTGGTGACTCCTTGTTGTGGATTGTGTGCGTACACTGTAATTGTGACAGTTAATGTCAGGGACCCTCTTGCCACGTCTTGTCATGTTTTTTTGTAGAATGCCAGTCCTGGTCTTTGGCTTTTACATTTTTTTTGTAAGAGAATGCCTCATTGGTAAAACTCTTCATTTCGGGTGTTGAAAAGGTTATCTATCGGTTCCAAAATACAAGCTCTAGCATAAAAATTTGAACTTTGTGTTTGTGTTTGTTTTAAAGGCACTAAATATGCAGAAGCTACCTTAAAAATCATGTAAGATGTGTCATTCAGTACTTGCTGCCTCAGAATGTAAGTGTTGGAATGTGCTCTGTAACAGTTCTTATGTGACTTTCCAGCACTAGGCAGCTTCTCCTCTGTGTTTGGAGTGGACTGGAAGGAGCAAACCTCCCGGGACTTTGTGAAGGTAATTGTGACTAAAATCCTTGCTATATGTTCACCGCTTTTGAAGAATGTAGCACTGGTAGAACGAGTACTTACAAATCTTACTGAAGTAGGAAACTATTGGTATAGAAATAAATATTACAACTACAAAACTGCAAAACAACTACAAAAAAGTAACATTTACACTGTTCCTCAACATTAAAAGTATACGCTGTTACCAACTTTTAGATCACCAGCTACTACTATTGTTTTATAAAAATTACCCCATTGTGCCATTGTCATTTAAAATGTTGGAAGCATGGCCACAATAATCGATGTAGATGGACAGCTGTTTCCAGATTATCGCTTTGATGGGGGCTCCTAAATTGCATCAGGTTCTTTTAGACCGAGGGCCGGTTGGGGACCTAGGCCCAATATAACCCCTGATTAGTAATCAAGTCCCCTGTTTATTGGTAAATACAACTATCCTTTACCCCCAAATAATATATTTTTTTCTCAAACGTTTCTTATTGGATCAGTTTTTGGATCAATCATAATTGGATTAGTTCTGAAATAGTTTTTATATGGTCAGAAATATAATCTGTTAAAACTTTGTTTATTATAATTGGATTTTCTTTGACATTCAGGACTAAGGCTGTTTAAAGTGTCAAAGTTATTGGACTTTGCTTGGGAATTACATTTTTTATGTGTATTCGTTGCTATTCTGTGATCTAAAAGCTTTGTTTAAAAGAGAATATCAAAAATACATGTTTTTTGAATTGTGAAGAATGAGGCCCTGGGGAACGAAGCTGCGAGTCCCTGCCCTCAAGTTATTTTGTTAATCTGGTTGATGGCTGTTAATCTTTCTAAGGATGTATGATTAAAGGATATACATTAGCCATCACTTAAGATTAGTTATCATAGGGCAAAATCTCCATGGATTGAAAACCCAAACATTCCAGTTGCTTCACTGCTGTCTTGCATACACCAATTAAAGGGACATAGACCGTAATGAGACATCGTCTACCCAAGTATGTATAACGGTGCACATTTCTGGGCTCTGGCTCATGGATTATTCAGACACTGAGTGGAACCGACAGCTAGATAATGTTAAGTAGAAGATTACTTTAGCTAAACAGAACATATTCACATTAACTGAAGTCAAATCAGGCATACCTTATGGCAGCAATACAGAAATGATGCCATATTGAAAAAAAATGTAAAACCTCAATACATATGTATTTTGTTACTGTGACATTGGACTCTAAAAAGATTATTTCAGGCTGACTAAAATCTTAGTAGCATATTGCGTCCTTTCGCATGTTGAAAGTGAACTATATATTTGGCACAGAAAAGATGGAGAGGGGAAGGGCAAACGGAAACTCAAGGTTTAGCCAGAAGTAATGACCTTGCCACAAAAGGTGTATGTATTGGGAGGACCCATAAAGTGATCCGCAATGGAGATGGTTCACAAATGAAGGTTTGCTTGGGACATCTTTTGTGTTTGTTGTTCTTCTGCTGCCACCTGTTGGGCAAAACTCATAACTGGTTTTAAGACCCTAATTTTAAAACATGCAAGCAGACTTTTTTTGTTCTAGCAAATTAGTGTTGATGCTTATTCTTTTCTCTAAAATCATATACATTTGCATACCTCTTCTACCAATTAAACTTGAAATGTCCAACATCAAATAGGCAGGCCGGTCCTGAATGAGTTGCTTATATAAGTATTTTTGTTCCATCTATTTGTCTTCTACCCACTTTGTTCTATACCTCAATTTTCGACTTTTCAATTGTATCTATGGCATCATTTCAATTCACATTCAAGTTTGTTTTTAAAATATATTTTTGTTGTTTTCAAAATGTTTTTGGGCTAGACCGTTTAACAAACACAACTCCCTAATGTTGTCTCCAGACTGGCTCAAATTAAATGGCTTTAACCCCTGTTTTTTCTACTGGTCCTAGTTCATGAACCCGTATGTCTGTTGTATACCCATTTATTTAAACAGTGTAAAATGCTATAGGAAAATGTTTAGATCCCAAATTGTGCCGTGGTAGTCAGGGCGTTGTGGCCGTGAGTTCCAATACAGGTTACAGCTTAGCAATAGTGCCTGGGGTCTGTCATAAAGTGGTGCAAATTGGCTGATCATCTTGGGTTGTATGTCGATTGGCTGCCTCCAACATATACCCCCACCTAAGATGTTAATGAAGTGATATGATGTGCCTCCATCGCAAAACAGGGGAGGAGGAAAAATTAGAGGTCCAAAAAAAGCATTTTTACAAAGACTGCCTTAACCAATCCACCAGGCGTTTAGTTATATGGTGGATACTGGCCTTCCAGGACTACATCAGCCTTGAGTGTTCTTGTTTTTTTCTTTCATTGCATTTAATTTTATCCCGCTGTGAGTATTTCAACACTAATTGTGAATATGACTCCACAGTTCTGGAAGGATGTGGTAGAGGACTCCGAAGTAAGGGACCTCATCTGGGACAAAACCACCCAGTCACAAGGTAAGCAATTTATATTTAATGATTAAATTTTAGGTTTCAATGGGAGGGTGGGTGACTACCCATTGTGAAATGGTGTCGTGGTTAGAGACATGGTTCACCGCCTAGGTGTTTGATCCTCCCAAAGGACCAAACCAATTGGGCATTCGGATTTGTCAGGATAGACTACAACTTTGCAGGCTGTAAGCTTCAGTAACTATTTTGTAGTAAGCTTAAAATAAAACTGTTGACATTTATATTGCATTGGATGTACTGCACCTACAAGGAACGTATTGCTTTTGATTAACGTAGCATTGTTCACTTAGCATAGCGGTTGACTATTCCACTGTATTTAGGTACTGTATAGTTGAACTAAAACTTTGCTGGCTACAAGCTTCAGTAGCTACATTATAGTAAGCCTAAAGTAAAACTATTAATGGTTATATTGAGATTGATGAACTGCACTGACAGTGAACACATTCCTCTTGATTTTGATTTACATAGCATAGTGGAACCAGCCATGGAGTGATTGGAGACATTGTTTTCATTACTTTATAGCTATTATCTAGCTTTCTACAGTAATCTCTTTCTAATTTAATATGTTGAATGTAGTGTACCGACCCTGTTATACCTGTTGTTGGTTTGGATGTTAGCTAATGTAGGGAACTTGTTTTGAGATTTGTGTAGTTTTGACTAATTGGTTTGACAATGTAGAAGTAAAGCGACGCCATGTCTACACATGTATCACCTGCAACAATACCCACTGTTTAAGTGGCATAGTGGTAAAGACACAGTCTACAAAACAGAAATCCGTAGATCGAATCCAGCCAGGGGCAAAAACATTTTCCCTACTAATTGCGGTCCAGCAGAACTAGGCTTAACTGGTTGTTGAATAGAGAATAGCCCATTTTGTTTTTGTGACATCCATAACCCTTTTCCCATGGCTGTCCGGTCTCTGCACTAGACCCATGGTTAGAAGTGTGATATTTCACTATCCGTAACATACATAATTGCGAGAATCACAGGGCATATCTCATCAGCCCCTGAGTATTTTAATAAGATTTTATTGTCAGGTCCTGGTAGAATTTATTATGTGACGTTTTCAATGACTCTTCCGTTTCGACTTTACCGGTGATTCTCTGAAGACCTCTCACAGAAAGGCCATTGTTCCAACTTGATGTAGGTGTTAATTCAGACAGTCATTGTTCCCTCTGTTGTTTTTCCTGTGGCAGATGGTACGTCGGGAGACGAGCACTGGGGCAGCCTTTTTCACCCGCAGCGCAACCTGGGCATCGGTGACATTGAAGGCCAGCGGGTCCAGCAGGTGGGCGTCATCCTCCGCAACCTCTCCTTCGAGGAGGCCAACGTCAAACTGCTGGCTGCTAACCGAACCTGTCTGCGCTTCCTCTTGCTGTGCGCCCACTGCCACTTCATTTCCCTACGGCAGCTGGGACTAGACACGCTTGGCAACGTGGCCGGAGAGGTGAGTTATATTAAGTGTTATATTTACTCCAGTTTTGTATGTTATTGTCTGTTATAAAACATAACGTTAATTTTTGCCGGACCGCGTAAGCGGAGCTGGCTGAGAAAAGCGAATGCTTCTTACTCACTGACTACCCCTTGTTAAATAGCATAGTGGTTAGAGACGCAGACCTGCAACCAATAGGTCCCTTGTTCGAAACTCGTCACAGTCAAAGCAAATTATGCATTAGGATATGTTCCTGATACACTTTATGTTATAGTGATGGTAAAATGAAACTTCTTTCTGGTGGCTTTCAGAAGTATGTATCCCTGCATGCTTTTTGGGTTAATATAGGCTAGATCAAAACCCCTTGGGCAGTAAAAGGGGTTGCCATGATTCTAATCTTTTCACTTGACAAAAGTCAGTTATCGTCACCTATACTGATTAGTTATTGTGTCAATGTCATTCACAAATGAAAGAAAAACGTGACAAGGGAAACAGCGTTGTTGTGCCATGAATTTAAAAAGCTTTGGTGGTGTAAAGTTCATATTCAGTCTCACTAGCAATGGCTCAATTCTTATGACAATTCCATGTAGTAAGTTAGATACTACTAATAAGCCTATTACTGGCTAATAAGCTGTTAAAACAGCCAGTGGAAAAATACATATATTTCATAGATTCTATTTGTGGTGGAGGTTAACTTACTTAGCCTGATGGTGTCTAGCAAAATATTTATCTAATTGTCATAATGCTATATCGACACTGGGCGGACGTATAGCACCACGGTACAGTGGTTAAAGACACAGCCACTCACGTGGATAACTGGTTTCCAATCCAGTGAGCGCCACAACGGATCACTTTTAATTGCGGGCAGGCTGGGCCTGGTTCCTTCTCTGGTTTTTATGAAGTACCACTGTTGGATGATTTAGTAAATGCCTCCAAGTTATTCCTGCTGTGGCTTTTGTGGTATTGATTATTACTTACAATAATGCATGCAAAATGTTTTCTCTCCCAACAGCTTCAGTTGGATCCTGTTGACTTTCGAACAACTCATTTAATGTTTCACACCATCACCAAATGCTTGATGTCAAGGGACCGGTTCCTGAAGATGAGGGGTGAGTGGCCTGCATGTCATCTTTGATTGACTGTTTATCCTCATTTTGTTTAGTTACCAATGCAATATATTGCCCTTGTAATGTGAAAGCAACTGCAATTACATGTCTGTGTAACAACAGTAGTCAAAGTCCTGACCGTCTGTTTCTCTTTCATGGTTTTGTCAGCCATGGAGATCCTGGGCAATCTGAGTAAGGCAGAGGACAACAGCGTTCTGATCTGTGAGTATGTAGACCAGGAATCGTACCGGGAGGTGATCAGCCTGCTGTCGCTGCCCGACCTCATGCTCCTCATGTCCTCCCTGGAGGTCCTCTACCTGCTGGCCCAGCTGGGGGAGATCCCATGCAGCAAGATCGCCTCCATTGACAGGAGCATAGGTACGCTAATGCTGCCCAGAAACCAGCCCTAGCTGGGTGTTTCATACAGCCAATATGTGGGAGGTGGAGAACATGTTTTTTTAATCTCTTTGAGAATTGATTTTATCAAGTTGCATGAGTAGATACACTGGCTGTGTGAAATACATTTGGATTTTTGAGGAATACAATCTCTTTCTTTTTGCTAGTTTTATATCACAAATTGTAGTTTTGTTATTTTTAAATTGCAAATTGCAGTTTTTTTTTTTATTGGGTTATACAAAACTATCATCAGATATCAGTGCAGTAAATATCTTAACTGGACAGATCTGCTGGTGCGGCTGGTGTCAGTGGACCTGCACACGTTCGGCCCGGATGCACTGACTGCCGTGAGGCTAATGGAGCACCAGGCTGCTGGGCAGAGCCAGGTGGCTGAGGTGCGGCCTCAACTGGTGGAACAGCTGCCTGCTCCGCTGCAGGGAGGGCCCGGGTCTGGTGAGTTCCCCGACACCAACTCCCTAAACTCTGACCCTCTGAACTTGACATGATGCAACTTGACATTTTGTTGAGCCAGTTTATTAGTATTATACATTTAACAGGATATCACGGGAAGCAATAATTAGCCATATGATCGGAAGTAACTCTTCCCTGAAACAAAAGACAGATTATGGGCTTAGCGCTGTGTAGCTTTGCTGTTAGTTGTGTACATTACTGTTGATGAAAAGCCAGCAATTAATAAGTATGCAACTCCCGTGAGCCTTTGCGTTCTCATGGCTATAGAGCAATTCCATTCGTTGGTTGATTTGAAAACATTAATGATCGGACAAAATGGTGTAACCCATATTCTTCGCAATCCTTCTGCTGATGCTGATATTGGCATGGGGTGCAATGAATCATCAGCAGATAAACATAGTAACTCGTTAGCGGTCTGATTGTATAGTATTGTCACTGCTCTCTAGTGGGCAAAATCTGAGCCGAGCTGCAACACATGGGAGCACTTCATTCTGCTAAATTAACAAATAGCCTCACCTCAGTCAAAAGTGCGTGTGCGTGCGTGTGTGTATGTGTGTGATATATAAACACACATACAGCTCTGGAAAAAATTAAGAGACAACTGCACCTCTTTCTTTCCAAAAAACTCAAAGGAAGATTTTGAGTGTTCACTTTGCAGTGGTCTCTGAATTTAGGTGTGTGTTTCTGTGTGTGTGTCTGTGTGTGAGATATAAATAAAAAATGATGTTACTGGGTGCTACATAAGTTGCTCAATACTCATTTGTCTTTCCTTTTTCATCCAGCAGCAAGAGTCCCTGCCCAGTCCACTCCTCCTCCACCTGGTATTGTTGAGCTAGATGGGGAGAAGTTTACAGTGCAGTGGTGAGTCTCACAGATGTCTCCAGTTGCCCCCTCCCTCTGATATTCATGCTCTTACTGTCTCATTTTTCTTCATTGCAATTTCTCTCCACGTTCAAGTTGTAGACCTCTAGTTGTGAATCACTAATGACCCGTGAGAGTGCATCCTGATGGTTGTTTGTCTCCCCAAAAGGCTGAATGCCCACTTCGAGACGAGCGCAGAGGGCTCGGTCTCCCGCTCAGAGATGTACTCTGAGTATCTTGCCGCCTGCAGCAAGATGGGACGTGCTGGAGTCCTGGCCTCTCAAGGCTTCCTCAAATGTCTACGGTAAGTTGGCGTGAATTTACATTCAGTCTATAATATAATGCTAAATAATTTGAAGGTATGCACTACACACTCAATGAAAATACACGAGTACCGTCATTTATGTTGGAAAATACAAGCACAAATGCTGTTGTAAATATCTCTTGATACTGCAAGCTTGTTGTGCGGTTTTAGAATTAACGTCACTCACCTTGTTTCCGTTTTTTTTCTACAGGACCATCTTTCCAAACCACACGGTAAAGCGGCTGGAGGACACTAAGCCCAACGCGCAGGCTCACATACATGTGGTGGGGGTCAAACGGCGGGCCATCCCCCTGCCCATCCAGCTGTACTACCAGCAGACGAGCCCATCACCGGGGTCCAAGCACGAAGTCCCTGTTGACCAGCCCCCACCTCCCTCAGGTACACTGTTGGTGCTAATCAAATGGAAGACGACACATCAGCAGACCAAGTTGATGTCCATCCAGTATTGGCTTATGTAAAGACCCCCTGCACTTGGCCATAGTTTGTAACCGGACCTCAGTCAACAATGCTAATGTGTGATTTGTATTTCTCTCTGTTGCTGTACTGTAGGCATTGTCCCTGGGCATGCTGGGTTGGCCCGTCCTCCAGTCCACAGCCTTACTTCGAACCCGGCCGCACCACCGGTGGCCTACCCCACACAGGACGGCGTAGCGCACCCCCACACATTTCAGACTGTTCCCCGGCCCGCCCTCCAACCCCAGGCCATGTCTCCGCAGCAACCCCACACAACCCCGCAGTCCCGGCCCGGGGACATCCTGAAAACGGCCATGGTCCAGAGCTCCATCCCCACCTGTGGAGCGGTCATCCAGAACCACAGCCCTAATATGACCCAATCGCTCCACCATCAACAAGTCATGGGCCCCGCTGGGACGCCCGTCACACTGTTCCAACCTGTGCCGCAGGGCCACATATTCACGGCTCGAGTTCAGGGCGTGACTCTGCCACACACACCCCCCTCCCCGGTATCCCAGGGTCCCCAACAGGACACGGCGGTGTTCTCGGCACCCCAGCACTACGCCGCCGTGTCCGCCACCTGCTCCTCGATACAGAACTTCCAGGTGAGCGGGGGCCAGGTGTTCACCATCGCCGGGGTGCCCAACGCCCAGGGTTCTCGTGTCACCTTCCAGAACATTGCCCCCAAGCCCGCCCCCTCGCAGGCCAGTGCGCCGCCCACAACCGCTCATAACCAGCAGCAGCCGTCTAGCGTGGTCATCGTCAGCCCCAATCCCCAGCAGAACCAGGCATACGCCCCGGCCATCCATCAAATCGTGCTGGCCAACCCCTCCTCCATTCCTGGTGGCCAGGCCATCCAACTGGCAGGACAGCCTCCCGCCCCTTCCAATCCCTTGCCCTGCCCCCCCACCTCCACTCCACTGTCCCAGGGCCTACCGGCTCCTTCCAACCCCCAGCCCCAAATGCAGGGCCCTGCTACAGTCAGTCAGATGCTGTCTGTTAAACGACAGCAGTTCCAGATTCAGCCCCAACCGCTGCCTCCGCAGCAACCCTCCCCCCACCCGACCTCCACCGAATCCAGCCTGATCAAACAGTTACTGCTTCCGAAGCGGCCCTCCACGCCTGGCGGCAAGCTGATCCTGCCTGCGCCTCAGGTGCCGCCTCCACCTTGCAGCACGCACGCCCCCGGCCAGCCGGTGCTCTACCAGGTCGCTCCACCGGGCCAGCCTCAGCCGCTCAATGTACAGCTGGTTCCCGGCCAGCTCCAGTCCCCCGGGGGGGCTCTCCAGACGGTGCAGCTCATTTCCACCAGCAGCCCGGCAGCCATTATCCAGGGCCCGGCGTCCGGTGGCCAGGTCACCTTCACCGTGGTGCCCAACACGGGCTTCACCACTTCCGCCTCTGCGGCCGCCGCCCAGGTCAGCCAGGGAGCCGCTGCGCCAGGTCTGCCGACGGTTCAGACGGGCAACACCCTCCACGGCCCGCCGGCACCCTTCAGGGGGGACAAGATCATCTGCCAGAAGGAGGAGGAGGCCAAGGATGCTACGGGTCTACACATCCATGAACGCAAGATCGAGGTGATGGAGAACTCCTCTCTGGCCGATGGCGCCGTCACCAAAACCAGCAATGGAGACCTGGCAGGGGGCAATGCCCCGGGGGCCAAGCTGCTTAACGGAAGGAAGTGCATGGACTCCAGTCTACCTCCGTACCACTCAGGGAACAGCCAAGGGGCCAGCGTCAATGGGCCGGTCAGCGAGAGCTGCCCGACTAATGGAAAGCAGGGCTCTGGCCCGGTTAACCCGCAGGAGGGCCACGTTGACCCCAAAAAGGCTCTCGTCAACGGGGTCTGTGACTTTGAGAGAGGGGACAACTCCCCCGGTGCCCACTTAAGCAAAAACATTCCAAATCACATCGCTTCCAAACACTTGGGAAACGGGGAGGTGGGTCCTCCTCAAAAACTGCACGGGACTCCTCAGGAGCCCTCTACCCCCCAACAGGACACTGCCAAAGCTGAGCAGGCAGAACGCCTGGCCAATGGGCCTCAGACAACAGGCCCTTTCTCTAACGGACCTATGGGGCTGGGGCCTAACTACGCCCTGCCTGCTCTCAGACAGCAGCTGTTCCCCACTGTCACTGTAAACTCCCAAAGCTCCACGGGGCCCGGGAGCCTGCCGGCCAATGGCGTGAGCGGCGAGAGCCGTGGGCTCAAGAGGCCGGCGGAGGAAGACCGGGGGTCTGGGATCCCGAGCAAGGTGGGCGTGAGAATCATCACCATCAGCGACCCCAACAAGGCAGGCTGCAGTGCCACTATGGTGGCGGTGCCCGCTGGAGCCGATCCAAGCACAGTAGCCAAAGTAGCAATAGAAAACGCCACACAGCAGAGGAACTGCTCGCCTATACAGGCAACCAGCTCTATGGTGAGTTTCAAAACATTGAAATACCGGTTCTCTACACTTTCTCAGGTTAGATAAACATCATGTCAGTATCAGTCCTGTGGGCGAATTTGTCTTTTTGAAGGTCAAAGAATTATGACTAATAATTTAAGTTAGTTTCTTTGTCATGCCTCTCACTTATGTGATGGAACCAAACAACGTTCTGCCAGCGTCACAGTGCAAGCACACACTGAGTTAAAGAGATTAAAAAGATTATGGATGCCATAAATAACTGATCAAATGCACCTGTTTTGGTTAAAATAGACATATAAAGAATTTTTTTGAGAACATGTAATGCTTTACTGGAAAGGAAAATGGTAAAATAGAATTCAGGTAGATAAAAAGCAGTAGCACAGATTTGAGCCTAGACTACAGCTGTTTAAGCCACTGTTCATGTACTGCTGAAGCATCCTATAACAAAGACGAAACATTTTTGTAACTCGGCAAACAACAGTTATGCTAATTAACTCCCAAACCATCAAAGAAAGATATCAACTTTGCCATTGACAGCTTAATAAACCACTGGTCTACCCTATGTGTTGCTGCAGGGCCAGTCATTATGAAGCACCTCTTCTGTTGCTGCTATTTAAGAACTGATGAGTATGGTTAGAGGCAACAAATGATTTATACTGACTTTGACAACAGTTGTTTATATTGCACATTAACTGTGTTGGATCTGGTGTTTATAATGAAAGGCTTGCAGTTGGAACTCATGGAAACAAATGTCTTAAATTACTCCAACTTAGAGAGGACAGTCTTCAGGTTCTAGGACCTCCATGTAAATGTTTTATTCCTTTACAAAATATGGGCTAGAGTTATTAGCCATTTGTAAATCATTGACTTGTTTGACACAAGGCAGTCTCTTATCTTTGCTGGACCTCGTAAGCAGAGCCGGCCAAGAAGAGCGAATGTCTCTTACTTGCTGACTGCCCCCTTTTATATAGTGTAGTGGTTAGAGACATGGACTACTGAACGAGATGTTGCGCGTTCGTTGCTCGTCACAGTCAAGCCAAATAGGATAGGATTTGTTCAAGATGGACAAAAACGTTGCTTTTGCTACCACCTTCAGTAGCTACATATATAGTAAGTCTATAATATAACTGGTTGCGGTTATATTGTGACTATTTCTGGTGAAAGTTTTGAAATACCCGTCCATGCATTTGGGGTAATATAGGCTAGATCAAAACCCCTTGGGGAATGAAAGGGTAGGGGTTTCCATGATTCTCTCGTCTTTTCACTTGAGGAAAAACTCACTTATCGCCACCTATATTGATTGTTATTGTAACAATGTCCAATGTTGTGCCATGAAATTAAATAGCTTTGGCAGTTTAAATATCATCTTCAGTCTCACTAGCAATTGATCATTTATGACTATTCCGAGTAGTAAGTTAGTAGATACTAGTAAGCCTATTACTGGCTATTAAGCTTTTAAAACAGTCAGTGGCAAAAGCCATACAATTCATAAATACTTTTTATGGTGGAGGAAAACTACTTAAGAAATGTTAATCAGTTTAACACAATGCTTAATGGTGTCTACAGCTCTGTTCCTTAGTGGTTAAAGACAGTCTCTCATGTGGCAGGCCTAGGTTTGAATCCAGTGTGGGCAACAACATTCATCGCTTCTAATCACAGGCTGGCTGAAATAGACTGGCTCGGTTCCTTTTCTGGTTATGTTTTGCGTGTATGTATGATAAAACAATGAGAAAATAAGTTGTCATTTTCAGTGACGTTTCTCTTGTGAAGTTTACAAAATACTTTTAAACTATCTCTTGGACAGACTATGTATGCGTAAATTGTACTGTGGGTCTCGTGAAACAATGTTTCATTAGTTTTAACACATTCAGAAGGGCAGATGACACATTTGGCTTACTTGTAATTTTCAGAGAGGGGTGGAGCTGTTTTTATGGTTCCAAACACACTTGGACCCCAGACTTAATCGATTATCTGACCAATTACATTTTCGCTCTTGATTAACCAAGATCATTTAACCAGCCACAGCAATGTTTTTGTGTGCCCAGGGGTGTGACTGTTGTATTACTTGGTGGTTCAATCATTCTCTTAAGTGGTTTCTCAACCTGTTGTCTAAGTGTAGCAATAAGTAGGGCAGATTATTATAATAATAATGATGATAATCAAGAGAAATTGGTATATTCTCCATCTACCGGCTAGAGATTGACTTCTGTCATGTAAGAGATTCTACGTAATTTTGACTTTAAATGGTGTAAAGCGTGTAACGTCTATAGCGACATAAGCCGATGTCTCCAGTAAAATGGGCATTAATGTACTCCAAGCTGTCCATCCTCACTACAGCATATCCCCCGCCTGTTTGATCGGCTAATGCTTTGCCTCTTTTCCTCAGCCTGGTTTTATGCCGCCTCCTCCCCCGGTGGCTCTGCCTGCTCAGGCTGGTAGCACCAGCCCGGACACCCCACTCTCTGGTCCTGGAGCTGTGGTTGTGCCCCCGGAGCAGACGAGGAAAGCAGGACAGAACTTCAAGTGTCTGTGGCGATCCTGTAAACGGTATGTCCATCTTTTCCACGTCAAATGACTTTGAGGAGCTCTGTTGCAGGCGGTTCTGTCCAGGCTGTGGCTTCTGAATTGCCTCTAAAAGGCCTGTTAATTTAGTGTTGTTTTCATGGTTGTTCTAGGTGGTTTGAGACACCGTCTCAGGTGTTCTACCATGCAGCCACACAGCATGGTGGCAAAGAAGTGTACCCAGGCCAGTGCCTCTGGGAAGGATGTGAACCTTTTCCACGACAGAGACTCTCCTTCATAACCCATCTACAGGTGACCCAACGCTCGCTGAATGTCAGATCGGACCACATCTCTGGGTCTCTGTTGATATTAATCTCATTTTCTCCCTGCAGGATAAGCACTGTTCTCGAGACGCCCTGTTGGCCGCACTAAAACTCGAGCAGGAGCAGACTCAGACGCAAGACCCCAATCAAAAAACTTCCAAGTATGTTAGCTTAGCATAATTGTGCCGATGTCCCTAGTGATGCTGACGCTCTGGCGATGACGAGGGACCCTATGTGTGTGGTTGACCGTTTTGCATCGTTCAACAGGCCTCAGCCGGTGGCGAGCAGCACTCCAGCACCACGAGCACAGAAAGCTATTGTCAATCATCCAAGCGCAGCCCTCATGGCCCTTCGCAGAGGCTCTCGGAACCTGGTGT
>JACXGJ010000120.1:0-12500 GCA_016801105.1 Esox niger | reverse complement strand
AATCCCAATTGCCCCCAGAACAGTCTGAGTTTGTTGGGGGCATTGATTCTATAAGGTTGTGCAGTACTGAAATCATGGTGGGATTTGGCTGATATTCATCTTACGTTTTTGCTCCCGGGCAGCCATTGTTGTCGAAATGGGAACGATATTTTTATTTTATTGTATTTTTATTAAACACACTGTGATCATTTTATTATTTTTATTTTTAGAAAACATCATTTTGATATCGTTGGTAATCTAACCATCAAAATCGCGGTGAAATATATGATATGTAATAAGTAATGGTTTTTGCAGCTGTTGAGCTGGGGGATGATAGTGAAAGTAAAAATTCAGCAGCTGACAAGTATTTTTACATACATTCTATTGCTTTTGCATTCAAATCATTCCCATGTGTTGTCTATTGCTTGTGATCCACTGGAGCTGCTGTTTGTTTTTATCTGATAGGAGTGCATCCTGGTGTAGTTGTCTGGTCCATTTCTGCACACTACACCTGTTTTCTGGAACGATTCTTGTCGTTCCCCTTTTGTCTGTTTCTGCTGTGACATTTTCGGTGATGAAAAGCCAAGTAGAGTAGGCAGTTTCTGAGATACTGCAACTTGCGCACCTGACAGATTAGACCATGACTAGTTTTATGTGTTTCTTGTTTAGCTCTTAAGATTATTTAGAACAGTAACTAGATGCCTGTCTGTCTGCTTTATTCAGCAAGTCACACGACTGTCTGTAGGAGGGTTTTCACGAACAGTTGCCCAAGAATTAGATTTCATTTATTAGTTATAGAATTGTTGTTTAATGTGTTGCATTATCTTAACAGTAGCAGGTTGCCCATACTAGACATTCATAAACTGGCTGTTGTGATCAAATGACCTTCGTTGGTAATGCTGGACAGAGTAGTTCACACTTACAAGCAGGTTGTATTGATGGTCTTTTTACCTCTATCTAAATTATTTTAAGTAGCTTCCAAACATATTCCTTCCCTCCTTCTCTAAAATTATTTTAATATGACAAAGTATCTTTACTTTTTTGCCCCTTAATTTTCTAAACAGTGCTGCTGAATATAATCTCCCTGGAGAAACTTTTACCTAGTCGATTTATTTCTTAGTTTTTTATTCTGATGGTACATAGGCCAATTTGATCTTTAAGATGTGTTTTGTGGTTTGCTACTTTTTCTGGATTTGTAAGGCTGCTGCTGGGTTAATTAACTGACTAGATAGCCTTGAAAGACATTGAGATTCAAAATCTCAAACAACAAACACTACCCTTGTAATAAGAAATCTTACTGTTTTTTGTTTCGTTTTTTTCCCCCTCAAGGCGCCATCTGGCCTTTAGGGACAAATAGCACCGTCAAAGATGGCTGGTGGATCATTAAATGGTGAGTTTGTTGGTAGCCAACTAGTCTTAATGAAAAATGTCTTTCAGTGGTTTTTGCACCTCCACTTTGAACTTCTCAGAAATCCTAAATTCATACAACAGGTTGTCACCTATTTCTGGTTTTCAGGCGGGCAGACTCCAGATGGCTGCACAGAGCCGGAGGAGGCAGATCGGTGTCCTATCTGTCTTGGTGCCCTGGCCCGCTGTGTTCTGGCAATGCCTGATAGCTGCTGCCATGTCTTCTGCCTTAGCTGCCTCCTTAGATGGGCAGAGGTAAGCACCATGCACTGTTCTCCCCCATAGACACATCAACCTGGCTGGCAAGGAGGGATGTTACAACTGGTAAGTAGTGTGCAATGAGGTGTGAGCTTCTATTCTCTTTCAGTTACAGGCAGTCCCCTCATGCCCAGTGGACCGGCGGCCTTTCAGTGTTGTCTACAAACGTGATGCTGTGTTGGGATGTGTGACGGTGAGCTTTGGGTTCTGCTGTGGCACTACCTGCTGGGTTTAACAGTAATAAATGCCATATAATGAAATCTCATGGACACAGAACTAATTTTGATGTTGCATGGTGATGCTCAGGTTCCTGTGAAGACGAGAGTAGGCCCGTCAGAGTCCGAGAGGTGTGGCTGCACGGACGTTGGTGTCAGTGGCTGTTGGCTGAAGTGAGTAGGAGTCATGAATGGGTAGAACAGTAAACCTGACTGAGATTCCTGGCTGGGTCTGTTTAGTTGCATTTAAAAGAAACGTTTGACATTGCTGTGCAAGTTAAAATTAGAAAGAAATACTGAAATAGTTGCTTTTGTAAGAGTTCCCTCAGGTTGGTTCAACCAACAGTGAACATGTTTACTCACTTCAGCATTTCCTTCTAGAATCTAAATTATATACATGTCGGTATATATGTATATCTCCTAAACCTATTGAACCATCACATTACCTTTCAAATTCCTACTTTTCATATTTCAATAGTAATGTTAATCTCAATTTCCCTGAATGTTTCTTCCATCCTTTGTCCAACACGCTCTTTCTCTGTGGCATGTGTTTTCCTAACAAGATCTCGCAAATTCACACTGCAGTCCAATGTTTATCAATTTTTTATACATTTTTTATTAAGATTTTGTTTCCTGTTTGTGAAATTATACAGTTATAAATGACATGCTATGCTATGATGACATGACATGCTATGCTATGGTGATTTTTATAAAACTATCTCACTTGATTATTTCAAGTGGAACAACATTGGCTTTGTGATTTAAATAAAAAAATTCCATGCATAGGTGGTAATATTCACAATAGGAAAATGTGGATGTCATCGCTAGCTGGTTTAATCTGTCATTGTTTTCAGTCACTGCTGTGGCTCATTATTTCCTTCCATGACAAATGTATAATCATTCTTTCCAGAAGTAAACAAGTGGGACGACTGAGGAGATCGAAAACAGAAAGGGCATCAGAAGCCAAAGTGAAAGGCCTAATTCGTAAATGTATGTGTTCATTTTCTTCACAAATTATTTTGTACATTTCAGTTTGGTCTGTAAGGTGTAACATCAAACATTATGTTCCTCAGGTAGCGATGATGACTCCTCTGTGTTGAGCAAGAAGGTTAGTATTTTCAGGCCACTCGTATTCTATTGTATATTATAACCTGGGTGGTTCATGCCCCAAATACATATACTGGCAAAAGGCATCTGTAATTTAGTCTTCCTTAGCAAAAATCAGTGCAACTAAGATATGTATTTGTATTAGACTTATTTTTTGCATATCCTTTCCATTTTAGTGATTCAGCCAAGCCAATTTGATAATGCTCTTGCATAGGAAAAGTTGCAGCAAGTGCAACTACTGATCTTGAAAGCCCACTTGTTTCCACCGAGTGCTTGTTTGGTATTGGTGACAGCTAGGCCTCCTTTTGAACATCTTTCCCCCTCACAGGTGAGGGGACCTTTGTGCTCTTGGTCTCCGGCCCAGACTGGCACAGCAATTGGAACTATGAGACAGTGCGTGTGAGTAGGCCACTTTAACATTTTGGTTTGCAGAGAAGCAAAAGCCATGCTATCTTATGTCAAAGTAACTACTACTTATGGTACATTAACGATTGAACGATTTGGCTACCATTATAATGACCGTCTTAAGAGATGGGTGGAGAATTGTGGAAGTCAAACAATTTAGTTCTTAGCTCATCAGACATGAAAAATCCTTGTTGGCTTGTGGAAGGTACTTATCTCGTTTGTACCAAATTATCTGTGAAATAAGATGATGGGGGTCTTACATTTTGTGGCATGTATGGCTGCCGCTAGAACTGTCTCACTGGTTGTTGTTAATGGCAGGAATAAGATTTATTTAGACGTGTACTGAAACCTATTGTCTGCTCAGATCTAACAAAATGCCCCAAATCTCATTTGATAGCGCTTCAACTCACAGTAGGACAATAATCCAAAACATACTGCTAAAGCAATGAAGCAAACAAACAAATCATCCACTCAACCTGAATCCAGTTGATCATGCGTTTCACACCTTAAAGACAACACCGAAGGCAAAAATGCCTCCAGCAAATCAGGAACTGAAGACTGCTGCAGTACAGGCCTGACAGAGCGTCACCAGAAATTACCCTGCACACTGGTGATGTCTATTACTTGCAGACTTCAGGCAGTCATCAGATTTGCAACCACGTGCTAAATTTGGCCAATTACTTTTAGTCCCCTAAAATCAATACATTTATTCAATGTTATTCGAAAAACTGCACTAACCTCTTAGTCATTGTGTTATTAAAGTGGTGGACAGAACTTAATTTTACAATTTCATATGGACGGCACCGTCAGTCTACCTCTACCAAAATTGGAGCTTTTGTCACAAACATTTTATTTCTATTCACATCTTCATTCAAATAAGCTGCAAACGTTTAGCATGCAATAGAATATCAGTATGCACACAAAGGCCTTCACATTGCTACTTCTCACATTTTACACTGGTCCCAATATTTTTTTTTTTTTACATGAATCACTTTACAGACACTTTGTTTGTTCTCGTGTCAGTGGTGTTTAAATAATCGCATGATGTTCTTCACTACATCTAGCACAGTCTGGTTTAATACTTGTATTCATACAACTCAAATGTTTTGGTGCAAAACCACCAAATATAATCTTCCGAAAATGTTACTGTATTATCTGTCCATTCTGCAGTTCAGAGCCACTTTGGGTGCCTGAGGAGGAGATACCTGAGGATGACTGTAAGCAGTGCAGCCGCAAAACTCTTGTGCCTGTAGCTGTACCTATTCCTGGCAGTGGCAACTCAAGGTGAATTCATTGACCCACTATTCATATTTGTAGGTGGTAGTAGGGGTTGTTGTGTAAGTTTAATATGGTTTTCAATGTTTGTAAAAAAAACTGTAAGTCTGGTCAGTGTAATTTCCTTGTAGCTCTGACCAGACACTTTATCCCCAGGCAATCCTTCCAACCATCTAAATGGAGCAGCAGCCCCTTTCCATTGAGACCTCTCTCGCCTTTCTCT
Organism: Esox niger; assembly: GCA_016801105.1. NCBI lineage: Eukaryota > Metazoa > Chordata > Actinopteri > Esociformes > Esocidae > Esox > Esox niger. The sequence goes on along the minus strand of JACXGJ010000120.1, from coordinate 7,631 downwards.
ACTTCTCCTTTCGGCTCAGGGCATTTTGGTGAGTCTTGCTTTGAAAGCTTATCGGTCAAAGTATTTTATCTGTTCAAAGGAAACTTCTCAGTTTGTTCCCTGGAATCAAATTGAGGAGCGGACTGTGAAATTCTCTAGCCGTATGGCACGTATGTTGTGTCCTACTACACTGGCTTGATTCTCAATCAACTTGAACCTCAAACTCCTGAAGGATGCATCTTGCCAATGGGAATGACCAGGACCTCTGGTGATCAGGGGTTCCAGACCAGTAGTTTGGCAGGTTTGGACAGGCTAAAGCTGGGGAGGAATGTGCTAGAATCCATGTGCTGGTTTTAGACTCTATATCTTACGTAGCTTGGTTTTACTCAAGACTATGAAAATGTCAGATTCCAAGCATCATTAATATTTGGTAGCAAGCCAGCTACCTCCAAGTGCATTATCTAAATTGCAGCCATTAATCAACCATAAAAATAAGATTTATGCTCTGTTAATATGGAACGCCTGTAATGAAGACCTTTGTTTTTGTAAGACCGTGACTTTATGGAATGGTTACAAACGAAACATGCTTAACCAGGGCAACACAGACAAACAGAACCAATTAGTGGGCAATGTTTATCCACTCAATTGTAAAGTATTCTATCAGCACTCAGTAGCCTTAGTGTCATAGCATCCATCAGTCAAGGCTGTAGCCACCAGGATGGATGTATACTTAAAGCTGAAGAACGTAACTTAGAAAACAGGAAGCATTTCCGCCACATTTTCTCAAATCGCGGCTGTCACTGGTGTGACGTCAGTTCACTCTCAAAGCCCCACACATTATCTGTGCACTTTATTCAGCGCATCTAAAAAATCTTCATCCGACCAGGTGAGTTGACATACGATTATTTTAATTATATAAAAAAATTTAACAAAATGTCTGATGTAGCAGAAATACGGAAAAGTGAGAATAGATAGCTATTAGTCTAAACCAGGTAATGCTTTTCGATTCCAGTACTGCTAGCAAACTGCATGTTCAGACGGCAGTTTTTAACCACAGTATGTTGGCCACTTCACCAAATTGGCCATTCATTTTTGCCAGGGAATTAGTTAAACCCAATTACTAACAACAGTATGAGGTTACTCAAGGCAGCTAACATTGACCTTGCTGGCAAACTGATGTTTTTAGAAGATGGTAATAGCAGCAAAACTTGTCTGCTAGATAAATGTACAGTCAGTAACTATAGCCCTGTCTGCTCTGCCCGCATAGCTAGCCACATTAACACCAATAGGGCAATTCTTAAAAACATTGAGCTTAGCTAGTGTTTTAGTTAACCTTACTTACTTAACAGAAGAATTGCCACATCAGCATCAAAGTTGAATGCATTTTGATCATTGAGGTCCATGAGGCTGCTGCACCAATATTCACTCCGAATGGAGGCTGTCTGCTTCTGATGTGGTAGGAATTAATCAACGATCCAGATTAATAGAATAACAATGTGTTAACACAAAAAACCTTCAGGCGTCAGGTTTAATCACTTATGTAATTGCTTCACTATTTTTTTGTTTTACCTTTATACAAATACATCTAAACTACTGTGTGAATTGTTTTTTTCTGTAAATATTTATCTGAAATTAACCTAATTGACCCAAGGAAGTACAATATCATTTGTGAGGCTTGCTGTTTACTGTTGCCAAAAAAAGCATTGTCAGTTAACAGGTTGTTGATGGATAGTTTCCAACCTCTGTGTTGGTTATGTATTTCCCTCAAGATAATTAATAATTTCTCACAATACTTCAAATGTTGATCTTCTAGTCTTTCAGGGAAGAGTTTGTGCAGTCACTTGCCCCAAAGGAGAGGAGAAGGGGACCCGTGGATCTGGCTCCAAAGGCCCTTCTCAACAGGCAGAGGCCCTGGCTACTAGGCGATCTGGCCGCCACAGCAGGACAGAGGAAGAAGCTTCTACACAAAACCCTGCATCTTCGCAGTCTCAATCTTCTGATTCCGACACCTTCTCAAACCCACCTGCAAAAGCAGGCAAAAGCACCTCTGCCACAACTAAGAGGAAGGGCAAACAGGCAGCTAAGCGAAAGCCTAGCGCCAAGAGGAAAGCCCCAGCCAGAAAAAAGGCCTCCAAAGTCGTCCTCAGTAGCCCTTCGGCAAGTGAGGAAGAAGAAGCCAAAGAGGAGGACGAGGAGGAGGTGGAACAGCAGGAGGAACGGGTAGATAAAATGGAGGTGCTGTCAGACCCTGGAGGCATCCCAGATGTGGTTCAGTGCCACTCCAGTCCTGAAGAGGAAGGCAGTCCCCAACCATGTGCTGCTGAAGACATGAAAGACCCTGAAGATCTGCAGAGCCAAGAGGAAGACAAGCAAATGAAGAGCGAAGAGGACCGAGAGTTGGACCAGTCACCGTCATCGGCTGTAGAGCTGAATACCCCTGTGCCCTCTCCGGGACATGCCGTAGAGAAACTCCTGTACCACGCAGAAGACCTGGACAAAAGCAAATCGCCTACCTCTTCTGATTCACCAGAGAGGCCATTAGAGAGCCCCCAGTCTGTGCAGTCAGCAACATTTGGGGGGGATGATGCTGACGTCATGGACAACCCTGCTGATCTCACAGAAGTGAAATCGGATGGTGATGTCTCAAAGGAGAAAGCAGCGTCCTCTCCCTGTCCCACTGCAGATCCAGAATCATGGTCCAGCTCTACCCACTGTGACTCTCCAAATGAGAGTGGAACCCAAAAGGTCCAAGGTGCACCCGAGGGGAACGTTCTAGAGAACGCAAGACCACATGATCCCAAGGATTGCCCAAGTGAGAACTCAGGAGCTGTCAGCAAAGAGGACCGTGTGTATCAGGATGACACCGACGCTATACCCATGGACTGTGATTCACCAAGCAGTGAGCACAGCCCCAACCAAGCCTCTGACCCCACAAAGGCCACTGAAAGCACGGATCTGGGATCCACAAGCCAGGCTCCTGAAGACAAACGGAATGGTGGTAGGCAGGAGAACTCTGCCGGGGAGGACAAGGTGGAGGAAAGGAAAAATAACAGGCAGCGCAAGTCACGCTTCCACTCCGCTGCCACCACTTGGTCTCCCAAGAGAGAGGCTAAGCGGGACTCGTCGAGGAGATCCCGCTCCAGATCTCGGGAGCGCATCAGGGAGCGTCAGGCTTCTGGTAGCCCCTCCTCCAGCCGCAGCCGGGAACGGGATGCTGAGCGGGATGCCCCCAGGAAAGACCGCAGCCGTGACCGCAGCCGCGACCGGGAACGCAGCCGCGATCGCAGCCGGGAGAAGAAGAGTAGGAAGCGCTCGAGAAGTCGTTCCAGATCTCATTCTCGTTCCCGGTCCTACCGAAGAGGGCCGTCCCCAGAGCGACCTGACTCGGCGGGGCAGTCACCACGGAGAAGGGATCGCTGGTCTGGAGATGGATGGAGGGCTGGGCAGGGTAGCGACTCCTCGCGAAGGAATTTCCAAGACAGGACGGCCAGAGATACAGGAGGCTCAGAAAATGGTGGCTTTGCCGAGGTTTCCCCGAGTAGGGAAAATCCTGACTGGGTAACAGAGAAGGCACGTGCTGATACAGAGTCCAGGGCGACGAGCGGACCTCGCTGGGATGATAAAAGCTGGAGCTCAGATCGTGGACGAGGCACTGGACGAGGCAGAGGGGCCTACGGGACCGCCAACCAGCAGGGGGAGCCGGGAGATAACCGCTGGCAGCAGAGAAACACATTCTCAGGGACCTCGAACAATTCAGGGGGCGACGCGTACAGCCGATTCAACGAGAACCGCGGTGGCCGCAGGAAGGAGCCTGATATGGGCGAATCGATGATGGATCGCTCCGGCTGGTCATCAGCTTCCAGCTGGGCTGTGCGGAGGACCCTCCCGGCAGACGTACAGAACTATTACTCCAGGAGAGATCGCGGGGGAGGGGCAGGCTCTGGCATCTGGAGCAGGCAGGAGGAGCCGTCAACAGCAGGTTAGAACCCTCAGACGAACGCTTACGCTGTGCCATAGTTAACGTGCTCATTCGTGTTTCGAGTTTAGCTGTGCATAGCGAATGGTATTGCTGATGATGCTTGGGAAGATAATGCGGATGCCATCTTAATACATTTCACGCAGACAAAGTTAATATGCATTAGATCACTCAAACCTTGTTTTGTCTTTCGTCCAGATCCACCTCCGATCGAGCCTAATGCGCAGCTGAGTGCCCAAGGAGAAGCTCCACCCACCCAGAACGTCATGCCCCCCCAGCTGAACGTTCTCCATTACCCAATGGGTCCACGAGGCCCACCTGTCAGCTTGCAACCACCCCCCTTTGGGATTCTTCCTCAGGTCCCCATGCACCTCCACTCCTCAGTGCCTCTCTTGCAGGTCCCTGTAACGGCTGCCCAGGGTCTACCGCCCCCTCCTCCGCCCCCGCCCCCCATGCAGCAGGGCAGCATGACGACCATACAGGCAGATAGCCGGGCAACACAGGTGGGAAAGGAGTGTTCGTAATCATTAGTCATATAGACCTCTGGACCGGGTGTCGTTTCTCTTTTACTAAATGCCTTGTATTCGATCAGTTCTACTCAGCGTATTTCCCCCCATGGCTCTTTCTGAAGTGTTTTGCTTAGTAAGTTGAAGACACCCTGTGTCTCTTCCCAGATGATGAGCAGCATGGCAGGCCATGGCAAAGCCCCTCTCATGCCCACCATGACCAAAGTAGGTGGTGCCCCCACAACTCATTCACACAGCGTAGCTATGCCATCCTCCACCACCCAACACAGCAGGGCCCCCCAGCCAGACAGTTCCAAGAAAGAAAAGGTAATGTCACCGTCACCAATAACACCAATACTCTTCATCTAGACAGGGTTCGCAGTATTTTGAACAGACCTTCAGGAATTACTTTTGTATGGCCTGTGGAGAATTGTTTAGCAAGTACATAATGTTAGTGACGTCACCCGTGAACAAACACTTGTTTTATTTATTGTATAAGACCTTGATTTCTTAACTTGAGATCTGCTTTAGAAACAACAGATCCAGGAGAGAGCTGTTAATGAAGTCAAAGCAGCAATCAAACCCTACTACCAAAAGAAGGACATCACCAAGGACGAGTACAAAGAAATTGTTCGCAAAGCTGTTGAGAAGGTGAGTGGATACCCTGTTGGACAGCCCTGTCATTTTGACCAGATGTTCTAACCTGTCCAGTGTTGGTGGGATTAGACACGGCACTGCTGTGTCCTAGTTAGGTCAAGTGCCTGCAAGTTCAGTTGGGGTTGTTGGGGAAGGCGAATGGGTTCTCAGTGTGTAGCCGTTTGCGCTAAACTTCCTAGCTGTGGGAGCACTGTTGTAAAAAGCAGAACAGATTGGTAAGATGTGCGATGTATGACATGTTTCCATGTTAGACTCATTAGCCTGCCATGAGTCTGCAATGAAACAAGACCACAAGTGCAACTTGGCCTTCCACAGAATTGAGCCAAGGAAAACGAGGAACTTGCCTTTCACTTAAAATAACATTTTGATTTTGGTGTTGAACAAATGCAACATTTCGCCTATGGGATTACCTTTCCTTTAGATATAAAGTTACTTATTTTGGGGTTTTAAATCTAAACAGACCCCATAAACAGTAAAAACATCACATACAGAAAGGTTTAACCTACAATTTATATAAGGGATGTGCAAAGCAATTCCAATCCTTTTCAATGTTTAAAGGTGGTCGCCCTAGTAGTTAAAGAAATTATTTTGCACATCCCAACTTCAGATTCATGACAGAAAAGCTACTTGAGTAAGCTCCCACCGTGAATTCATTTAAATGTAATCTTTGTCAGGTTGTATACATCCTTTAAATCACCTACAATAAATGTTGTGTATGGAGTGTTCAACCAATGCATGAATAATCCCTATTACCTATGCCAATGATTAGTAAGTAGAAATGGTTATATTTAATGTTATGTCAATTTAATGATCATGTTATAGTAAAAATCTTAATGGTACCATAACCTTTTTTTTGGGAAGTATTTACTGGGGGCATTTTATTTTCCAGGTCTGCCATAGCAAGAGTGGGGAAGTGAACTCTGGAAAAGTGGCTAACCTGGTGAAAGCCTACGTTGACAAATACAAACACGCTCGCAAGAAATAAACCCTGACATCCGCTGAGGGGACATGGTCTCAGCCAATCTGCTTAAGTGCAATTTCTACCAGCTGTATCACAGCTTCTCTGCTGACAGACTGGAGTGCAACTTTTGATATCTCTTACCTTGAATTACGATTTTTCTATAGATTTCTTATTTTGTTTAGAAATAATCCAATTGGTAACTGAGTGTGAGAAGTCCTTTGTTTCTAGTAGATTTTGTGGCTTGGGGAACTACTATGAGATTTCCAGAATAGCTGGTGTGGTTAGGTTAGCAACACCTGTTCTCAGGTGAGATGGACATGGAGCTATTATAGTACTGAGGACATCACCCTCTTGGAGCCAGCTGGTACTATGAATTTCTCCCACTCTCCACCAGGGACCTTTAAATTACTTTTTAGTTGAAAAAAAATGGTAATTGTTTCTCATTTGTTTTTTTAAATAAATATTATATTGATTCTGGTGAAAAACTAGGTAAACGTACATTGCCTTTATGACTGTTGCCACAGCTCAAACCTTGTGGATTGGGTATGTCTTTTTGAGTGTGATTGTATCAGGGACCTGATTGGTTGAGTTGGATATCGGTCAGCCAATCGGCAGTGAATGTTTAATGTAAAGATTGGGTCGGGGCAGATCAGGTGAAAACGTCCAAGGCCCTTGTGTAAAATTTGCTGTGTGAATATTGTGCGAAATTCCCAGAGCAATTAAATAAATGAGCTACTTCCTGTATTTGTCTATGTATATATGTCTTTGGACTTGTAGAGAAGTTGGTGACCCATTAATTTCAACTTCAGAATTGTTATTTAAATACTTAGTCCTGCATTACTGAGTTTATGTAAACTCCTAGGAAAGATGACAAAATCAAAGCCATACCCTGTAATATAAGATATGCATACTTTAGATTTTTTTCCCTAAATGCATCTGTAAATTAGACATTTCTATTTTTGAACTGTTTGAGGGATAATAGTGTATATCGAATGAACAGCCAGGGCTGACATGGATAGCTTCGCTAGAGTTGTTTGAGACTATATCCTTGTGGTAGGATGAATACATTAATCAAACAAAACTTAATTTACATTAAGGGCAGTTTTCATATAATGTTGTTGAAAAGCAATTATGTGCTCTAGGTTGTAGAATTTTGTACAGTGTTACAAGTTTGTTCTTTTAGCATTGCTATGCTATTCTACAGTATTTTGAAGCACAGTCGAACTAAGAAAGTTGTTTACCTTGCCTGTCATGCAGTTAATTCCAAATAACTACTGCTGGAACGTTTTTCTCTAGAAGTTGTTTTCTACATCAAGTCATTAACTATTGAGAAATGGGTCCTTCGTTTTTTTTAATTAGGTTAAATTATCTCATTAAGATGCTTTAAAATAGATGGGATATGTTGATTTAATTGTACTGAAAATATTATGGATTAGGTTTATGGAGTTTTATTTTATCAAGTTTCTCTTTGTTTTAGTTTGAGACGGCATCATTATTTTTGGTTTTCGTGAAGACATGACAGTATTTTAGAGAAGCGGTTGCATGCACTGCT